>JAFVLL020027636.1:0-38296 GCA_021397915.2 Tor tambroides
TTCCACTATAGAAATTTGAAGCCAATTCATCTCAGTATGGCCGCTGCCATCTTGAGTAAATGACGTCATTTGGAGCCAGAGTCTGCGCAGTAGAGATCAGTTTGGAGCCAGAGTCTGCGCAGTAGTGTTGTGAGGTGGAGCCGCGGTATCAAACTCCCGCCCAAACTCCCGCAGACCCAATCAACCATATCAACACGCCCTGTTTTTATAGCATCAAATTACTAGCTTAAATCAAACATCACAAAAACGAACAATTGTCCATATATCAGCGTGATAACAACTACCTTAAATGACCAAAACCATATTTCTAAAAATTGTATTGGAAGTGTAATTTATTTTTTTATTTTGACGCAAGTCCCATTTGTTTACATGGAGAGGGCGGGGTTTATGACCTGTACTGCAGCCAGCCACCAGGGGGCGATCAAGGAGCCTGCAGCTTCACTTTCCAGGACGTGTGAGACACACCCGTGGCAGACGGAACTTGCAGCTTTGGCAAGGGGCGTGGCAGTACTGAAACGCCATCTAAGCTGTTCACCAATCACAATGCACTGGGACAGCTAACCAATCACAACACATTTTGTTTTTCGGAAGGCGATCTTTCATCAGACCCGGAAATAATCGAGCCGTTTGTGCCACATTGGGGAGAAAGGTATTGTAGTAATGTAAATTATGTGAAAAATAATGTGTTTTTCGAGCCACCAAGCATGAGAGCATGTTCTAGTACACCCCCAAAACAAAATCAAGACTTTGTAAAAGAGCATAATAGGACCCCTTTAATAGTTAGTAAGGCAGCTGTTAGGTTTAGTTATTAGGTAGGATTAGGGATGTAGAATATGGTCATATAGAATATGTGACCCTGGACCACAAAACAGTCTTAAGTAGCACAGGCATATTTGTAGCAATAGCCAAAAACACATTGTATGGGTCAAAAATTATTGATTTGTCTTTTATGCCAAAAATCATTAGGATATTAAGTAAAGATCATGTTCTATGAAGATATTTAGAAAATTTCCTACCGTAAATATATCAAAACATAATTTTTCATTAGTAATATGCATTGCTAAGAACTTAACTTGGACAACTTGAAAGGTGATTTTCTCAGTATTTAGATATTTTTTGCACCCTCAGATTCCAGATTTTCAAATAGTTGCATCTCGGCCAAATATTGTCTTATCCTAACAAACCATAGATCAACATACATCATACAGCTTTCAGATGATGTATAAATCTCGATTTCAAAAAATTGACCTTTATGACTGGTTTTGTGGTCCAGGGTCACAATAATAGGCATGCTAATAAGCAACTAATTAATAGTGAGAATTGGTCCCTATACTAAAGTATTACAAACCTTTCCCTAAAAGGTTCTTTGGGAAACCCAAAATGTTTTTTCAGTCAAATCACTGCAAAAAAAAAAAAAAAAAAAACATTTTGAAACGTTATTTTTAAGTTGTATTTTGCAGAAGAGAGAAAGTTACACAAGTTTGGAATAACACGTGTGCGTAAATGATGACAGCATCTTCATTTCTGGCTGAACTCTACCTTAAAGAGCGAGATGAGGGATTTTTAATGGGTGTAATGTAGACACTTATGCTTTACAACAAACAAGCACACACAAAACTACTAACTTCATTGTGAATTCAGTCAAAAACTCTCTTGCATGAGATTCAATTGCATGCAACAAACAGCTTTCAGTGTATTTGGGAATAACTTACCCCCCACTCATGGCACAATAAATACTAAGGCTTTGAGGGGAAAACTGCATATATTACCACATATGTACTGGAAGATCTCTGATCTCTTCACAGTAACAGCATGATACTAAACCCTTTCTGTGTCAGCCTGAATGTGCTAATCTGTTTGATGTGGATGGTGAAGTGCATCTCAGTCTTTGTCTTGCCAAAGCACAGGTAGATGTGCAGTACAACCAAAACATTACAAAGAAAATGAAAACTAAAATTGGGTGCGATTGAAATGGTAATGCACTAAAGAGCCACAGCAGTCCTCAGCTTTATTTATACTTTGGATTAAATCTCTACAGGCTTGCATGGGATGCTTTTTCTTTTTCACCGGGCTGATAAATATATCAAGCACATGGAAGCAAATGTAATCAGCAGCGGACCCTTTTGAGTGACCCGTGCAAAACCTGTGCTTTATTCTCTTCAATCTCATTAGCCACTGATACAGGGACTGTTGTTCTCTCTACCATGCAGGAGACATAATAAATGCTTATGGGACCTTATAATGATTCTCTCCTGGCCAAGAGTGTTTGTGCATCTGTTTATGTGGGTCTGACCAAAACAAAGAAATCAAGTCACCAGTGATGAGAAAGCCAAATAACAGACTGATGTCTGATCAATATTACATGATGGAAGAGACAATCAGTGAGCCCTAAATCATGCATTCACAAATACAGTCCTGAAATGAATAAAATATTGTAGATGCTAAATATGCTGAACATCTTTAGGCCTGTCAATCCATTACAAATCTTAAAAAAGTAACACTTTAGTTTAGTGACCAATTGTCATTATTAACTAGTTGCTTATCAACATGAATATTACTAGCATATTGTTTTTTTTTTAACTTATAAAGCACGTTAAGGCTCTGTTCTGCAGTACTCTATTTTATATCTCTTAATCCTACCCAATACTTAAACTTAACATATAACTTGCTACTTATTAATAAGCGGCAAATTAAGAGTTTGAGGCAAAATCATAGCTAATAGTTAGTTAATAGTGAGAACTGGTCCCCAAACTAAAGTGTGACCGAAAATATCCAGTATCTCAATCTAATATGTTAATATTTTCTGAGAAAATATCAAATCTTTCAAAGATATTGCTGTGACAGACAAAGGCACTGAATAAACAAAAGGGGCTTTAGTCAATATATTGACTGTTTAAATCTTTATTATTGAAAATAAACATTCCATTGTTTTATAGTACACAGCTATTCATTTTGTAAATAAGTTTGCCATTTTGTCTCATGTACATTTTAGAACATTCAGTCATTCTTGTGTTCAGGTGACAGCAATATTAGAGATAAAGGCCTTGTATTTTAGCTGCAAGCAACAGTTTGGATAGTAAATGTGAGTAAATGTTCATTTTTTAATTTTTTTTAGGAGAAGTATTCCTTTAATCTTCAATTGCTTTCAGGGAGAAATAAGTCCTTATATGCATGGGTATAATTAATTGCTTGATTTTTTTTTTTTTTTTTTTTTTTTTTAATTGCGTGTTTAATTGAGTCCTAGAAATCATATAGTGTAGCTGACTGTGAATCAGCTTTTGAAGTCAGTGATGCCAATTACTGGTGTACTGGGATCATTTATTTATTATAAATTTAATCAGTCTTCCGGTTAATGGCAAATACGTTACCCCACATTCTGTTTATTGTGTAAATGGTTATTGCATGTGCATAATACGACTAATCAGATTTAGCAGTTTCCCCATAGAGATGAGTGTGTTTTCAATTGTACATTTCATTACACTGGCATGGAGAAACCATCACAGCATGTTGGTTGTTGCTGCTGTGACATGAAAAGACAAACATGACGATATTTAATGTGTTGCATATTAATAACGGCTGTTCATAGGAAGAATCACACTGACATTGTTTGCTTCCAAATGTTTAAAGTTGTTCATAGTAATGAAATACATTTTTCTTAACTCTACTGGTAGGCTACATATTGTAGCAATGTAGAAGATTGCTTCTTTAAAATGTACTGATGACATCATACTGCAAAAAAAAAAAATTTCCTACATAACTTTCCATTTCCAGCATTATGAGTGATTTGGACAGTTAGTTAATCAAATGTGATTTTCAACATCTTTTATGAATCATTATATGATTGGACTGCCAGAAAGCTTTTTTCTGTTTAAAACTGATTATAATTCATAACTGGTTTTAGTTAGAATAGCTACTATTCACTGAATTAAACATGCAACCTAATAAGTCCATGTTTGAAACATTTTCTGTTGCATAATATGAAGAGTTTGGTTCCAAAACACGATAAACACCATTTAAAAAAAAAAAAGAAAAGAGTTTCTGCCAAAATCAGTATTGTATCTGGTCGGTATTGAAAAGTAAATTTTTAATTTATGCAAAATGCGATATCCGCTTTTTTTATTCTGTCACGTTTTCTCCCTTGTTTTTCCAAACGGCGACAAACGCCCTTCTCTGTCTCCCTTCTCTGCAAAATGCGATATATCCGCTCAACCAATCACAGCACACCATTCCACCCATTGTAAACAGTAATGGCCCCGCTTTGAATACACCTGTCATCCTAGTTTTCCTCATCTACTTTGTACTTTGTGATCAACAAACTAACAAAAAAATTAGGGCTGCACGACAAATCGCATGTGATTGTCATGGGCATCTCGTCAGTAAAGCCGGTTTTGTGATTAGTAGTAAATCTCCATCACGTGCTTTCAGATGGAGCGGCATTTTAATACACAGAGATCACTGACAAGCTACACAGTATCTACTAGAGTATATACTGTGCAGTGTTCAGTAATAAAAATGGTAAATACCATTCTGAACACAGCCACAGTGTACTGATGTGTTTTATTAACTTGGTCTGTTTCCTTAAAAATCTCCTATGAGGCTCACTCAGCTATATTGATCATAAAGGGCATCAGCGTATCAGGATTCAGGGCTTATCCAAGACCCTTTTACACTGAAAACTTTGAGTAGTGGTTAGTGTTTTATTGCTTCTTACAACATGGTTGTTAAGTTCAGCCCAGTATTTTGATACTCTGCCTGTTTCTTTTGTGTTGGAGAAAATTAGTTGCGTGGCTTGGTTTTCAAGAGTTGTTTTATATAACATTTCAAACTGAAGTAAAAATGGCTTTGGCACAAGATGGGGACGAGATTTTCAGTCTTTACAACAATGTTACCAACTTAAACTAAAGGGCATGACCAAAGTTAACAATTGTACAGTATGAGGCCATCAAATACCTTCTTGCATATCTTTATTTTTTCACTTTAATTCTAAAAACAACTCAACAACAGCAACAACAACTGAAACAGAAAGAACATTGGTTGTAATCGGCTTGCTTAGTCCAAGATTTGCTAGGTTGTTCGCATCAGGTTGTTTTCTCTGCTTCCAACTCTCCTGTTTCCTTTGAATGGCAGCAGCATCGATCTATTAGAGTGTGTCTATTGTACTGGAAAATGAAGTCTCTTAAGGTTGCACAGGTGGTTTCCTTTTGAAAGAGCAGAAAAATAGCAAAAAGGTCTTATTGACTGATGTATCATTTTCTTTAGATATTTTTGGCTACAAAGTGGATTTAATGTAACACAAGATGATAGTAATTAATTTAACTGTGTGTCTTATTTTCACATACTTTAGGTTTAAAGGATTTGTTAAGTTATCCAGACCAAGATTACAATAACAAAATTACACTAAAATACAAAAATCTTACCATATTTTGGCTATGTTTTACCATTATTTACCTTTGGAGTACAAAAATGGTAGGCTATATCAAATAGTATTGCCCTCTGATATTATTACTGCCACGTACCAATTGAGTAACTGATTTACACCTCCAAAACATGAGTATGTTATATCTTCATTAAGAGGCATAACTATGTTTTGACATTTTCAATCTGTTGAAAAATCCATCTGAAGGTCACAGTCATCCAAGAGCTTCATTGTGCTGTGTACTTAATGTACCACAGGCACAATGATTCACTTCACAGCACATTCAAACAGAAAATGAGGATAAAATGGTGATAGCACTTGAGGTAGATTGCAATGTATGCTGTTGTGATGTTGTAACTGCATTAAATAGATGGCCTCCACACCAAGATATTTTTGCTGAATGTCATGAAGCTCTTGAAAATCCCACTTAGTCCTTTCCTTCAACCAAGGCACTTGGGGGAAAGTAATGGAAATGAGCTGAGGTTTGAGATGTGAGAAGGGGGTGAGAAGTATAAATGAATGAATGTCTTGTTCATTTGATCTTTTGTATATGGGTGGCATAAATATATTCTTCCAAGAAAAGAAACTGATGACTTCTTGTGAAAACATAATGGACGAATCTTCATTTGCCAAAGTTAAGTAACAGATTTCAAAAAGATTAAAGAGCAATCATTAGAATGTGTCACATTGAAAATAATCTTTCTTTGATATACATTTTAAAAAGATTTGATAAAAAAATCCTGAAAAAGGTATCTTTGCAAACCCAATAGTCTCTATGGAGTTTGCATAAATTTCTGATACCTGGAGAAAGTTATTTGTTAGCATTCTCATTCATTTGAAAGAAAGACTGTTGAATCAATAGGAGCAAAGCAGGCTGTTATTTTAAACTGCTTCGTCATTCTGTGGATCCACTGGAGAAGGGATTCTCAAACTGAAGATTTAGCCAAACCACTTTGACCTAAAATATTTACTTGATGTACACCCCAAATCATGTTAAGTTAATATTTATGTTTACATTTATTTATTGTAGCAAATTAGCTGAAAGAGAGATGAACGTAGTTAATCATAACAAGTTGTTATCAAATATTTTCATCTTCAGGAATTAAATGTAGCATTAATAGTACAATAGAATGATTTGTTCCTCCGCAGTACAGACAGTTTTAATCGTCTATTGACTCTAAGGAGTATTATTTCTCTGGCCACGAAAAATAATTTCCTTACATTGCTCACAGAGCATGTAACAAAACCGGAACGTTAAAGTGACCTCGTTCTGTGGGCAGCAGACACAGACAACCAAGCGTGAATACATATGGATGTTTATTAAACTACACTACAGGGGAACATGCAACATTGAACTAGACACATACATACATTAAACATAGATACCAACGCAAGGAAGGCATGGAGAGAGAGAGAGAGAGAGAGAGAGAGAGAGGGAGCGCTTGCGTGCAAGAGAGTAGAGTGTAATGGCAGGATTTACACATCAGCTAACCACAACCTGTTAAGAACCATCAGAGAATCACATCACCTTAATTAAAAGGGGTTGAAGCCTAGAAGCACATCTAAATAATTAACAAGCGGTTACTTGCATTGGTTTTGTTGATGCTGAGTAAAGTGTCCTGGTGCATGTATAACGGGTAGATTCTTGATGAATTCCTTTAGGAGTGAAAGCTTCATCATTCCAGCCATGGGTTGATTGGTCCGAAGTGAATCAACAAAGTTACTGGACTTAAAACTGCCAGAAGCTTGGACTCCCCCTGGAAGGGGAGTTGCGAGATTTCCAAGGTGATATGCATGTCTCCAGGGCACCGAAATTAAAAAGAAGACTCGCCTTTTAGGTGTGGGAGAAGTTTTATCTGGTTTCCCTGTAACACCCATTTTGGTTAGTTTGACCAATAACAAGGCGCATAGTTTCAGCGGGAAAGTGTTTCTTTGTCCCATTTGACACCTCATTTGCATGTTTTATGACTAGTGAAGAATCGGTGTAGTTTTGCTCACAGTACAGTAAAACTAGTATGATGCATTTCACGATCACATAGTGTACATCATTGTTTTACATTGTTTAACATCTAGAAGATATTAAAGAGATACATTCATACACCTGAATATGAGCATTTAGAGCTTAACTAATACAGACAACGAGTGGTAACTAGGCTAATATACTAAGGAAACATACAAACAACACATGCATATACCAGATACATTTGTAACTGATTGATTATAGTCTAAATAAAGGAAATGTCTCTATGCGTGTGTGTTATGTGTGTTGTAAACATGGAGGTAGTCCACTGGTCAGCCAGGCCGTTGGTGCCTGGTACCGAGGGTCTTTTATTTCTCTTTGGAATGTGTTTGAAGTCTGATGTAGAGAACAGAGTTGATCTGTTTATCTGTTTCATCCATTCAAATTATTTAGTTTCTTCATTTGTTTCAGTCCAATAAGTGTTCATCTTGAAACACTGCAGTGAACATTATTCTTACTGTATAAAAATATAAAAAACATTCCACAGCAAAAAGACACATGTACCACGACGTGAATGTGGACATTTTTTTTTTTTTTAAATTTAACATTAAGTTTCCCTTTATAAAAGGTTTATAAAAGTGTTTATAAATGACTAATAACTCATTTATAAATGCATTGATAAGCAGTCATAAATGCATGAATACAAAGGGTGATTTTAATGCAATACCTGCCAAATAGTGAGCCATTTTAACTCCCATGTTATAAATGCTTAATAAATATATTCATTAGCCTACATTTTTCACTCAAAACCAGATTCCTTATTTATTTTATGATGTAGCAAATATAGACTATTATAGTGAGACTGAAAGGTGTTGTATTTATGGTTTTCTCATTTTTATCTCATAACTCGTGTCACTTTTCTTATGATGTTTCTTATCAGAATCTACTCTATACCTTACCCATTATACGCTGCAAAAGTTCATGATGCCTATCCACAGCAATGATTAGAAACTGATATATTTTGTTTATCGAGATGACACTATCAAGTCTCAATGTTTATAACTAGGGTTGGGTATCGTTAAGGTTTTAACAGTATTACTACTCTTACCGATACTGCTTATCGATCCGGTACTTTAACGGTATTCTTACCAGTACTTACATACAGTATGTGTATACATACTAAACAAATTAAGAGCTTAATTAACATTTCTTTATATTCTGAAATGTAAAATAAATATCATTTAATGAAATTAATATAAAAGTTTAGTTTGTAAATGCATCAGTGTGCAGGCATATTTATAGTTTTATATACACAAGATAAGATAAGATACAGTAAGAACATGAATAAAGAAACAAAGCAAAACAAACTGACAAATACAATAAAACAAAGATACAAATGAAATAAACAGTGCTTGATTTTTTTTCATGGAGGTCTACTAACATTACTGTTCAGGTAATTAGTAGAGCCTACAAAAGAAATCTAAAATTGTTTTTAGTTTTCACTATACAATTTGATAGATTAATGCTTATTAAAGCTAAAGTCATTCAGATTAATAGTTGTGAATGATTTTCTCTTTGCGTTTTGTTATTTGATTAACATTGACACACATTGGATTTTCTCCCAGCTGTTCATGTCAGCTTAAGGCATAAACTGTGTTTAAGTGAATACTTTTCAAGCCGGCCATTTTGACATATTTTTGTGTGTATTTGATTGTTTGGACGCACACCTGAAACCCAAAGTGTACTTTGCTTGTCCGTTCTAGAGCGTGCAGCCGCGCATACACAATTCAGCCCGGGGAACGGTGTCTCTCAACATTTTCAACATTTTATCAAATATGTCCTGCAATTTAGCAACAGTAAAGACCGCATTTTACAACAACCACTGATTGTGCTGATTCTGATGTTAAGTATGGGTTTTATGGAGGAACAAATGTGTGCCGCTGTGAAGGGAAAGAAGTTGCGCAAGATGAAACACAGCTAGTTTTTATTGGTTTTACCTCATATCTTCTTTTTATGATCCTTGGAAGCCAAAATCGAAATCAACAATAAAATTAGCTTAGTATCATAGCTACAGACCTAAAGTATAAGCAGACATTTGAATGTTTAGTTCTCTCCTCTGTCATCACAATTAAACAGGGCTTTCATATTGTGCACTCTGTAGCTCCTTAAATAAGGATTAAATAATTTATAACTCATTAACAAATGGCTTACAGTTGTTCACTGTTGTGTCAATTCATGGTTACAAGGTGTATTGAGCACTCCAGCCTGGATTCACCCAGGATACTCAGAGCACTCCCAACCTACAGGGGGCAACCATGCAACGGAGTTGGTGGAACCAACTTCTCAGGAAGTGCTCTTGGGACCATATTAACCTGCACACCCAAAGGGAGGGCATGGCATTGAAATGTTTGGTAAGAGCTCAGTTGGCCCACTCACCCGTTCCTGAAGAGATACTATGACCACAGCTCCTGATCATCCAAAGACGCAACTGGTAGGACAGAATGTGATTGAATGTGTTGAGGTCATGTTTTATATGACTTTTGCTTGGGTTGTAATGTGCAATTTAAGTTAAATAGTTAAAGACTTTATCATGTGAACGTTGAACTTGGAAGTAACGTTACTCTAAGCATGTGTATTGTTTAATTATTATATAAGTTTAATTGTGGGATTGGTATTTTAATTATTAACTATTAGAGATCCTAGGTTAATCTACATGACTTTGTTTGGTTTGGTTTGAGGATTCAGTAACATTTATTATTACTTTGAGAAAGTGGTATTGAGATTTATTTGTAACTAATTCATGTTTTGTTTGTGTATCTTAAAGGTTATCAACCTATTCTGTTCCATCCCTACCTATCAAACCATCTTTAAGAAAATAAAAAATCAAAGAGTGAACAGATTTGAGTTGTCCTTTGCGTCCATCAGAGATTAAGCAGTTTTTCAAGTTTGGGCAGAGCTGTGGTCAGTCATAAAACACGCAGAACTTGACATTCACTTAACATTATGATTCATTTTCAGGAGTTACTAACGTTTATAGCTCATTAATAAATGGTTCACAGGTGCTCACTTTACATTAAGGTTCACAAGTAACTAATATTAGAATTTAAATTTTCATGATTAATATCTCATGAAGTCATGGTTGTGCTTTTACGGAGGTGGTTGTGAACTTTTGCAGTGTATCATGGGTAAGATACAGAGTAGCTTCTGGTAAGAAAAAAATTAAGAAAAGTGACATGAGTCATGAGATTTAAATGAGAAAAACGTGAATACAACACCCTTCAGTCTTGCTATAATAGTCTATTTTTGCTGCATCATGAAATAAATCAGGAATCTGGTTTTGAGTGAAAAAAATTATGAATAAATATATTTGGCAAGTATTGCATTAAAATCACCCTTTTATTCATGCATTTATAACTGCTTATTAATGATTTATAATGCATTTGTAAATGTGTTATTAGTCATTTATGAACACATGTATAAACCCTTTATAAAGGGAACCTTAATATAAAGTGTTGCCCTTTTACTTAATAAAAATTATAAAGTATAAATCAGATTACAGAAGGCATGTAGTAGATTGTGTACAACTGTTTTTTCAGCAAAGCTGCACAGTGAAACTGCACAGTAGGCTTTATAGAGTTAAGCTATAGGGGAAACACTTTTGAACCCAGTTTTTATCCTAGTCATCTTGCAGCTCCATTGAACACTTGCACAGGCCTCCCAGAACAAGCCAAATAAGACACACTCCTTTTATGAAGTGACTCGCATTTCCCATATGTTTCATTGGCTTTGAGGTTTGCTGGGGCTCCACACCATCAAACCTTCTCTTTCCTCATCTGGTTTGATCCAACAGACTTCAAACACATCCATTTTTAATCGTGCATACAGATTTGAGCCTTAAACAAAAAGAACATCAATAATGCTCCCCTCCCCAGCAGCATGTGAGAGGCAGGAATTACTAATAGTATGTTTTGAGGGCTAGTTGGAGTCAAGGGCATCGTGCTGTGCAGGCTATTGTGAAATAAATTAACACCTAGTTGTCAGTGCTGTGAAATCCCATCCCTATGGGAGAGGATAGAGGTTTACACTTGTGGAAAGGAATAGCACGACTGGGAAAACGTGTAACTGATGCCTCCACATCAGAGATGTGGGAAGGTTAGACACTGACGGTGTCAGCCACAATTGTGTGCCTGTGAAAAATGAATGGCTTGAGATGTCAAAATACAAATGACATTCAAATACATTAGATGAAAACAAATTATATGTTTTTACTGCTATAGAAACCTCAGTGGGTGGATTTAAGATGATATGACCCATAGCTTTGGCAGAATTGCCATGATTATCATACTGGCCCTTGTAATTACAACCGGAGTGATTTTATATGCGGCAAACATAACGAAATGACCTGTTCACCTGAACATTACCACTGTGTAATTTCAAGAGTCAAACAAAAGACTAACTGTCATCCTGGGGCTTTTCAGCAACTTCTGTTCATTAGGACATGCCAATGCTTAGGGGAACAATTCTTTGAGATAAATGTTGCATGTACATCACGCATTCTGGCTAATTTGTTTTGGTGTGGATACCTGAGTGCACAGGGGACTGTAAAAGCTGAAGGATACCAGAGGGAAACACTCCAAGCATTATTATGACTAAATTGCTTTTTGCTGCTTGTTTGGCTGCATACACTGTGACAGCAGTTGAGCCAAGCACAATTCTTTTGTCATTTGCTTATATATCATTTAAAGGTTCACTAAAGGATCTTTCCGGGGAAGTTTCCCTGCTTACGGCCGAAGACGCTGGGATTCAGATTTTAGTATTAACTGTGGTGTTTTCCAAACAACACAAAATACAAAAGTACAATGATAAGAGTCAATTCCTCATCCTCTGTCATTCATTTACTATGTTTCCATTCATGTGTTTTTACATAAACTACAATGGAAGCACATTTACTGAATAAATTCCTGGATGTACAACAAAAAAGACACCATCTCAAATATTGTTTTAGTCTTTTTGAAATGCCTAAGCCAAAGTCTTTAATCAAAATGATCCGGTATAATTACCTCCCAGAACTGTCTCATCCTCCTCTGAATGTAAGATAACATGGCAGCGTTTGTTGTTGCATTTTATCTGCGTGCTTCGAGGCACAAGTAATTTATTATGTAGGAAAAAATGTCATAGACTTTCACGGTTGAAGCAACTTTTTATTATTCTATTACTGATACTTTGCGCCAGTTTGCTAGGAAGTGAATATTTTGTTCTCTTGAACACATTGGAGGAAAAGGTGCTTTATTTGCAAATGTTTTATACAATATTCCAGTTTTGGATGGAAACATAGCTACTGTCGCTTAGCAAAGAAGTTTGTTCATGAGCACCAAGTCATAGTTTATATAAGAGCAGTGGCTCTGGGCATGTGACTCTAGGAGAAAAAAAAAGACATATTAACAGCCGTTCTTTCAAATTAAAATATTTATCACACCATTTTTTTGCACAGAGCATTCATCTTGGTGTAAACAGGCTTTGATTTGCATATTTTCAGTGTCCAACTACCATGATTGGATAAATACAGCATGCAAACAATTTAGGGCAAGACAACACAGGTGAATAGGGTAAAAATTTTAACTACTGTATAACCCCTGTTGATTAATCATAATATATTAAGACAATTGTTTTTTTTAATACCTGTTTTCTGAAATGTTGTTTAAATATGCAAATGATGTATTATGTAACTAAATATGCATTAATTTGAATATCTTTCCAGAGCAGAAAGCTGAATATTGCATAAACAGGTTCAAATTTCTTGATTCATTTTGTTGACGAATTAGAGTAAAAGGTTTTTACAGAGGGGATTTTAGATGTCTCTTTTCATCATTCCGTAAATCAGAAAATACTTTCAACAGGCAGAAAAAAAAATCACCATTATTTATGGGAAAATGTTATATAAACCAATATTAATTAATATATCAACAAACCCCACTGTAAAAAATCTTAAGAATATAAACAGGAATTACACTGGAAATTTTGATGTACATATAGATTTCTTGCTCAGTGCATTGAAAAAATTGAGAAAACAGCCTTTAAAGATATATTGTAATTTAAATCTACAAATGCAAATAGATAGTGTCATAAAATAACACCTATGTGTATTTTGGAGGTTTTCTTTCCAATATCGTCTATAAGACATGTTATAGAAGCAAAATAGTCCAAAACCAGTGTACCAATGTAAAAAAAACAACAATAATGGTTTTGCCTGTAGTGTCTTACCTTAAATAATGACTTTTTCAGTCAAAACTGTTGACACAGAAATCATCCTTGGCTCACACGTTTCAGTTTCTAATTGGTTGTCTGTTGCTAAACATCTACTGTCTACATTCTAACAGTGCTTTATTGATATTGTGCTATTTCTATCCTTTCTAGTTGATGGGGATACACTTCTACTTCATGTAATGGCTTAAGATTTTGGCTGTTAAACCAACAGTTGTATGTTCAGACCTTGGACGTGGTGATCAATATAAGACCATCATTGTGCCCTTGAGCAAAATGCTTAACCCCAGAGTGCTTCAAGGTGACTGTCCCTGTCATAAGTGTGTGTTTAATATGTTTTGGATTAAAAAGTGTCTGTCAAGTGACAAATAACTGAAACTGACCAAAATTTTACACTGATATATAAGATTGAGCTTGTAAAAATAGGGTACTATATATGGCAGGTTTTCCAACATACTGTCAATTGCTAGAAAATGATGGGGAGCAGAAAGGCATGTTCTCTGAATCATCCAGAACACCTGTCTCATCATCATCATCCAGCAGCCTCAAGGACAAGCTGAGTAGAAGGAATTATTTAGTGATGGGTGGCAAAGATGAGCCTTAGCAATGTATTTGTGCCAGTTAGTTGCTTCAGATTGATGGAAAGGTTTGTGCTGATGATGAGATCGTGATGGGTTGTAGTGTTATGGAAGACAGACTTCTGTGGTGCTGCTGTGGTCCTGATGTAAACCAAGAGAAAAGATACTGCTGTTTTTTTGTTATTGAAATGCAATCGATAATATACGGACATACAGTAATTACTTTCTGACTTTCTTTGATTGTTGTAGCATTGTGGAGATCTCAGAGGATTCAGACATTCAGTATTTTAGTCAAGACCAGCTCATATGTGTCCAGGCTGAGACCAGAAAAGGGTTGAGTATGAGTCAGGACTGAAACCACAAGAAGGTCTAAATGATTCAAACAGTGTAAATATGCTTTCTTTGGGGTAAATGAAGGCCTGGTTTTGTGTCATGCAAATCTCCAGAGACAAGATGGACAAGACTTGACATGGACTCTACAAGGACTTGTGCATGGACTTGAATACTACGACACTGCTTTTTGCATTGCTTTTCCAGTGTTTTTCTAAACATGAGCTAGAATGGACATTTGACTGTTGCATTTTCAGCATTTTAAGAAAACATGTCTGTAGACACTGATTTTTCTTTTTATATTCCACTGCCTTTTTCCCAAGGAGCAAAATCTGAGAAACAAAATTCAATTTAGACAAATTAACAGCTCAAGTAAGGAAGATTTAGTTATGTAAGTACTCTCAACAAAAAAGGCAACGTTCACATTTCTGTTTTTAATCCCTACAGAACAGTGGCCCTTTTTACTTCCATAGTAAGTTGTTTTTTTTAGCATATCTCTTTTTGGTTCAGCTTTGATTTTTCCATTTTCTCTCTCTGTTGGAATTGGTTGCCTCCACCTGAGTATCCGTACCAACTGCTGCCAAAGAAATACCACTGCTGTCTTATGCCCTGTCCACACATGGATATTTCTGTGGTTGTGTGGCATACATGCTGTTTCTTCACAATCAAAATATTTTTTTAAATATATCAGAAAGGTACATCTGATGATTTTTATGGTTTTGCTTGCTTTTATACTTGTAGCACATTTGACAACAAATTATTTAATATCCAAATAACAAATTATTTATTTGTTCATTTTACAGGCTGTTCAGTAATTTAAACTTCTCATGATCTCAGATAAGCTTTTCCATTTTTCACTTTTCTTAAAAGTGTCCCTGTACATGGTCGGAGACATGTCATATAAAATTGGAAAATTGCTAACGGCAAAGATCAATTTTCCTTCCAATCTTTTTGTCACAGAAGATGGATAATGTGAGATCACTGTCTTCTTTTGTACTGGTTATCGCTCTCGAAAGCGGATTTTTGGTTGAATAAGTTAAATTTGTCTTAACTTTGTCAAGTTGCTGAATGCACCCAATTCTCAAAACCATTTAGGTTTTGAGATGGTCACTTTGTCACTGGAAGTCACTGCATGTCTTGGATGGAGCTTTTTTTTTTTTTGGCTATTGTGCATCTTGACCCTCCTGTGCTTCAATTGCACATTTGATTTACATTTAGAGCTATATCCTGACCTAAATCATTATTCTGAAGTAAATGTACTAAATTATAACATGAAAAGTTGTGAAAGTTTTCTTGGTGTCTCTGAATTTCTACAGTTATATTTTCTTTTTAAATGCTTTTTCTTTTGGAAGGCTTTTTTTATTGGAAAGCTTCACTGATGCTCAGTTTATTCACATTATTGCCTTCAGTATTTGGCTTTGTTAGTTTTGGGTTTGTGAGGATACAATGAATCTGAAAGTGTCAGAGAATCCAATAGCACGTCAATGGAGTCCTTCATGAATATCTGTATTACTGACTTTATATAACAGCAATCAAGCATCTGTGCGAGCAGCATGACTCTGACCGTCATGCTCTTTCAATGGTTCTGACCATTTACAGGGTTATTTTTACTGACTTCCTGCGTGGGTTCATTGCACAAAGCATAAATTACTGCATGGCCATGACTGACACCTCAAAAGATGAGAAGACTTACAAAAGAATCACTTTGGTTGTTTTAATGACCAGTTTAATACTCAGGGCTTTAATAAGAAGAAATGCATTTTTCTGGACAGATCTGTGGCAGCATTTCAAGTGTTTACATCTGAATTGTAGTTTCAGCTAGTACAATTTTGTTATAGTTTAGTTTGTTCTCTCAATCATAATGACTGACCTTGAAAAATGCTGTGACATTCAGTGGGTGAGAATGACTGTGTGTTCAGTACAAATGACTTTGAGTGCTGCAATTTTGTAATTTAAATAGCAAAGTGAGTGGCCTGGACAGTGAAGGTGAGTATGTGGGATGTGTTTGTTTTTCAGCAGTGCTCTCAGTGCAATTTAAGTTGAATTGGATCTCTTCTGATCATTTTCTCATGTCCTCTAATTACCTGGCAGGGCTGTCATATTTAGTCACAGAGTAAGACATCTTCTGACCTCTTGTTGAAATACTTGTTGAAAAAAAGCTGAGGTACTGATGTTGTACATCGTATGCTACCAATTTTAGGAAACCTACAAACCACGGTAGCACTTTATTTTACAGTCCTGTTCCATATGTACAGTACATATATGTAGTGATTACATTAATTACACTAATCCTGAACCTATACCCCTATATCTAACGTTAACCCAAGTATTTACCTTATATTACAGTACTTTTTAGGTAAGTACACTGTAAGTAGATGTAAGTACACATACTGTGAAATAAAGTGCACCCCAAACCACTCATGATTGAAAGGACAGTTTTCCTACCAACAAAAAGAAGCAACTACTTTACAGTTTTTTTAAGGGATGTAATAAATTAATTTTAACACATAATTATGTATTTTAGAAATGTGCTACACCAATATTTGCACATTATTTTATTCCAACTAGTGTTAGGCGATATGCTCCACAGTCATATCGTCCTATCGTTAGCCTGTGAGATTGTGATATGTTAATTTATTTAATTATTTTTTTTTACTCAGTTTCATATAGCCGGAGAGTGAACCAACTCCAGGGTATGGCTAAAAGTAGCCTAATGTTACTGTAATCTATTAACTACACATAGTATTTTTTTAGTCAAGTCGCATATGGATGTCATGTCATAAAATAATTTGATATGACTGAATTTGTATTTGACATGATAATTTAATAGAAGCATTGTTACTAATTATAATGCTTACATTTCCTCAGTTATTCAAACAGCAGCTAACTTCCAGAAAACAAGCAAAAAATACTCACATTATCAAAGAAGATCATCACTGACTTCAGTCTAGCACAAGTTTATGCACTTTAAAAAACACTTCTGTTATAATCAGTTAAGCTTTCTACACTGCATGATGAATAAATCTCTTATACTTCAGCGATGACTCATCTGAACGCCTCTGATTGGCCACTGGATTCATAAACTCAACGGAATCGTGTGAGATTGGTTATAACGCGCAACACTGTTAAAACACGGAAAAATTAGATAGTATTAGATAGTATTACTAGCCTGATAATACTAATGCTAATACTAACACTAATAATAATAATCATCTTGCTATTGTCAAAGGCATCAGCCACAGGTGATGTCTCTGACTATTGTCGATACACAATACTATTGTCTATCGGCACAACCCTAATTCCAACCTTTTGTTTTTACTGCAAGATGGTAATTTTATTCCTTCCCATAAAAATTTCCAATCTAGTCTGCAATTTCAAATGTTTGGCTAATATTTTATGATGGGCTGGCTAGTTCTGATTATAGAGCCTTGTGAAAAAGAAGTAGGCCTACACTTTAAGAGTACTTATTATGGAAACAATATACTAAAGTGCAAACTTAATGTAATGTTTCTGGGCACTTAACTGCATTTATTTGCAATTGAATAAAAAAATGTATTGTAGTTTGAATTTATATTAAATAGCCTACAATTAACTTAAGAGTGTTCTTTTTAACTCACTTAAGTACAATTTAAATACATCTTTATATGTAATTTCATTATTGTTTCTATTGTTTTGTTATATGGTTAAAGTGTGCTGCTGAATGTACTGACAAGCATTTATGGTAAAGTAAAATATACTAAAATGTCATTGAAATTTGCATATCATGTATTTATGTATATTTGTAATTACACATTCGTAATGATGAAGTTGCAATATAGTACATTTAAAATACATAAACTTTAAATGTAATTTCAGAAACTGTTAAATTTAGAATCAAGTACATGTGCTGTAGTATGTTAGTCAACAGTGTCAACACTTCTGTAAAGCATGACAAAATATTATTAAAACATAAAATGTATTTTAAAGTAAAACCTTTAATTTTACATTATTGGAAAGTGCACTTTTTAAAAGAAACAAAACAGTGTACTCATTAATATTTTGCAAGCATAGTTTATTTTTTTAATCTATACAATTAAATACTTCTTTTTCACTAGGGAGTTTTTCTGTTAATGTATGGCCATGTGCAAAATTCTGTAATATGTTATTCTTACTAGTTCCAAGGTTGTTGTTTTTTCAGACTTTGGGCCACTCAAGTCCTAATTCTGTTCTTTTTCTGTTCCTATTTAAAAGGTTTGGATGTTTGTGCAGGTGTTTGTCAGCTGTAATGAATTGATAATTTGCCAGTATGAGCCACCTGCCTCTTCTGAATGTCATTATAGCCCTGGAGGGCTAATCTTATACCTTCAGCAAAGTAAAACTACAGAGACCTTCTGTAAGCTTCTGAAGAGCTCTGAAGATGAAGTTTAGAAGCTACCGAAATTACAGTGTGGTAAACAACGGCTTTATGAAAACCCAAGCAGATGGCATGAAGAATTAACCAGAGCTCTGAGATCTCTAAAGACCGCTCTGTCCGAGGTGCTGGAAATGGTATTTAGAGATGGAGGGAAAGAATTAATATTATCATAGGAGCACAATATCTCTTTTGCTTTTACTTGGCAAATTTACCCACTGTTGCTTGTTCCACTGCTAAAAATAGATGTAACAAGTATATGTCAGATTCAATATTATATTCTCAACTGGCTGTTTCACACTGCTCCAACAAATAAGAAGACATTTAACACCCAAAACTCAATAGACGTTTGATGTTGGAGCATTGTGAGCCTTTAGTCTTACTGTCAGTACAGTATGTGTGATCTGAAATTAAGATTTCCTTACAATCTACCTGTGCTGGAAAACTTCTTTAAAATCTCGACTTATAATTTAATTCTATGCATTTGGCAGAGGCTTTCATCCAAAGCAAATTAGATTACATTGAAGGTATACAATTTTTCCATGCATTCCCTGGGAATTGTCCCTAAGTATTTTGTTACTTGGCAGACAATTTTATCCAACTTGCACTGCATTCAAAGTATACATTTAAATTTATCAGCTCTCTCTTTCCCTGGGAATCAAACATGTTGCTAGCACAATGCTCTACTGTTTGAGCTACATAAAAGCCTAAACAGTTATCGTGTGACAGTAAAACAATAAAATAAAGATAAATTTAAGGGAGACTAGAGTTTGTTGTTGCCCGAGGATATATTTCTTGGATGTACGGTGAATTATACACCCAGTTTAAACCTTATATCTTATGTTTGATTTTTTTTTAAAACAAATTAATTAAATCCTCCAAAATAGAATTGTACAACCAATTTTTATGAGAAAATTGCAAATATTTTAGTTGCAATTTTGTACAATTTCATACAGTGTAGTATGTAGGAGGACAATTTGTAATTAAAAAAATTACGCACCAAGCTGCACCCCTATAAACCCACTCCTAAACCCTCAGTGGTGCGTGAGCAGATTGTACTAATGAATGACATACAAAATCATATGAATTTGCCACCAATTTGCCAAAATATAAAATTGTTACAAATAGTCATGAAACAGTATTGGAATTCACATTTTCACACTTTATTGCATTTTCCTGAAAAGCCTATAGCACCAATATAACTGAGAAACATCTGAAAAAGGAGTTAAGCTTGTTTCATAAGAAATCACTTCTGGTGCAGTAGTTAAAAAGAAAAAGTCTCATCCTGAATTGTTGATGAGGTTATATGAGGTGATTTTGAAATGAGGTGAGTAATCACTCTCATTAGTGTTTCTATTATAGAGTAGTAAATCATGCCCACTCACACATGATTGACCACAGTCAAGCATCTAGACCTCCATGTTCATAAGCAACCTTTGGCAGCTCCATTTTCTTGACCTAATATGAACTAGAGGGTATGTCACTTACACTCTCAAATAAAAAGGAACTCAGCTGTCACTGGGGAGGTACACTAAGCTCAAAGGTACATCTTTGCATCTTATTTACTCCTTAATGGTACACATTAGTACCTAAATGGTACATAATAGTGCTTTAAAAGTACATATTGGTATCTTTTGAAAGTGTATGGCCCCAATGACAGCTTTGTATCTTTTTTCTGAAAGTGTAGGGGTGATTTAGGGGTGACATTGGGATTTTGGAGATTGGATGACCCTAGAATCTTTTTGTCCAAAGGTATGATTGTAGCTTTTGATGCGAGCAGGCTGAGGTTCAAAACCTGCTCTTATTGCTCTTTTTATGTTGTCCCCCCATCTGCTGCTGACCTTTTTGAATGATTAATGGTCTCAAGCCAGTGGTTGCTACTTTACAGAGTAAAGCCATTTACTTTTACTTTTTGAACTTTAATACCTTTTTGTCGCCTGCGTTGCAATATCCTAAGTTGCCAGATGTGAAATTATGTTGCACTACACCCTTCCATTAAAAATGAATTGTGTAGCCACTTTTAGTGCACTTCCAGTTATGTGACTTTAATTGGAGCGATAAAAACCACAGGTCAGATTTAGCAAATGTAATTGGTCACAAACGCCAGGGTTTTTTCCGTAATTTATTATTCTGTAAATACCCTTGAATGTCAACTCCTAGCACAGATTTCAGTGAAACTGATTTGCAGACTTGTCACCTGGTTTGTACACCATGAATGGCTAAGATGGATGGAAGATGGAGCCCTTTTTAGACCTGTAATAGGGCACTGTCGTACAGTGACAGTGATGGCCACCTTTAATTCACCTTGTTAATTCACGACGATATAGTTGCAAGCCACTCTGTATTTGGAACAAATTCCTATCATTGTGTTCTTTTGAATTAGGGTTTGCTCAAATCACACCATGATCTTCATCTCATGCTAACTGGCATTCAAACTGCATTAAAGATACCATTTGATTTCATTGTAGCTGTGCAAACACATGCATCTCCTGGAAACAGATGAGAATGGCTTCTCTGGCAGGACACATGTCGTCGTCAATCTTCTCTGTTGGCTGCAGCTTGTGCGAGGCCCAGATGGGCAGGAGGGATGGAAACATGGGCTGTGTTGACTAGAGTACTGAATAGAGCACCTTAGAGATAGAAAAGATCTGTCTGCTGGGTGACACCACATGAATTTGGATTTAGATCAGGAAGCAGGTGAGGCAGAAATATTAAGTACAGATGCCAGACAATGGCATAGCCAATATTTTGAAAATCTTCAGTCTAAATGTGAAGACAATAGTGTTTTGTTTTGTTTTTTTCAAAAATGTCCTCTAGGACCCCAACTGCTGCATACTTTGGATTTAGTCTTACACACCTGACACCTGATTTAAACTATCAGCTCTCTAGTAAAGAGCTCAATGACATGAAATTTGGTGAGCCCTGTAAGGGAAAAAAAATCCAAAATGTGCATTCATGAGGGCCTCAAGGAGATGTTTGAGGCTCACAAGATTTTCAAGGCAAATTACAGTTCACCCCAAATCTGTCGTCAATTACTTACTGTCATGTTGTTTGAAAAAGATATTTTTAATGAAACCAGAGAGGTGTTTGTCCCTCCACTGAAAGTCTACACACACACACACACACACACACACACTAGTGTTGTAGTACTCGAGACCGGTCTTAGTCTTGAGACCGGTCTTAAGACCATTTTTTGACGGTCTTGGTCTTGTCTCGGTCTCGACCACATTTGTACGCGGTCTTGTCTTGGTCTCAGACTAAGAGGACTCGGGATTTTGTTTCAAGGCCGGTCAAGACCACAGCTGCGGGGATATCATTAAATTGTCTCATTTATTTACAACCATCATTAATGTGATTGGATGTAAAATGTCCTGCTTCAAATGCAATTAATCAATAACTAATTAAATAACAAAAATAAATCATTTGATTTATACCAGTGGATCTCAAAATGTTTGACTTAACTGCTCCCCTATTGTCCACAACATTATTTGAAGGCCCCCTCCACTCAGCATGACTAGAAAGATGTATATTTATTATAAAAATAACCAAATACTAAGAAACATGTCTGATTTTTACCTGTTTTAGTTCATTTTAATGTTTGTTTTGTTTTATTTGAAACAATTTTAAGTCATCCTGAGGCCCCCTTGGACGTTTGTTGAGGCCCCATAGTGGGCTCCGGCCCCTGACTGAGAACAAATGATTTATAACGTTATGCCGGGTCAGAAATTATTGAGGGACTGTGTCAAAAATGTCACCAAAGTTAATACATACACCCACAAAATTCAAGATATTGTTGCAAAAAAGTGCTTCAGAGTATAAGTGATTGAGTGTATGAGATGTGGATTTTT
This sequence comes from Tor tambroides, assembly GCA_021397915.2. NCBI lineage: Eukaryota > Metazoa > Chordata > Actinopteri > Cypriniformes > Cyprinidae > Tor > Tor tambroides. Next base: position 22,784 of record JAFVLL020027636.1, read on the forward strand.
ATATTATAATATGATATAATTAAGCAATGTCACAAGTGCAAGAGAACTGTTTTGAAAAAAAAAATGATATTGCTTTTATTAAAACATTCAGTAAACTATTTTTAACATTATTCTCAACATTATTTATGCATTTGTAATTGTACCAATTCACATGCAGCTTCTGTGCCACCACTGCAGTGCAAAGATGAATTTTGTTGTTAGAGATTTCATTTGATTGGTAACAGCTCTGTAACTGTCTTATTGTATTTAATGATTAAAAATAAGGCATTTCTCAGGCAGTAAATGTGGATCCTTTAGATGAATTTGAGCAATTCTGGTCTGGTCTTGGTCTTGACTCGGTCTCGACCTGCCTTGGTCTTGGTCTTGTCTTGGTCTCAACCCCTCAAAGTCTTGGTCTTGTCTTGGTCTCAACACACAGTTGTCTTGGTCTCGGATTAGGTGGTCTTGACTACAACACTAACTAACACACACACACACACACACACACACACAAAACTTTAAAGCTTCAAAAACTTCATAAAGACATTATAAAAGAAATCCATATTAAGTGAATGGTTTAAGTAGCTTTCTGAAGAGACAGACACTTTGTATGATAAACAGATTGAATGTAGGCTTTTATTTACATATAGGCCTAAACACTGATCAGTGCACACATTATACATAGAGCTCATAAAAATTTGGTAAACTGAAGCTCAAACATACTTGTTTGACACACAAGAACCAGTGTTAGAAATCAACGATGCACAGATGAACAGAAATCTCTCAGGAACCAATAAGCACAGAAGATTTCATTAAAATATCTTATATAATAAATATGCACAAGTTGTAATCTATCCATCTATCTATCTATCTATCTATCTATCTATCTATCTATCTATCTGCTTACATATACAGAAGCACACAACAGTGACTATTTGCTATTTAACAGATGTTTAAAGCAACTACAGAGACAGGTACTCTGGTTTAAGTATCTTGCTCAAGGCCACAGTGGTGCTATGGAAACTCTTCAGGGTTTGAATGTAGGACTCTTGAGTAACCATTCCAGATGTTTTTACCCACCAGCACACTGAAACACAGATTGAAGGCAAAAGCAGTTATCTTGTGCTAATCACTGAATTACTAACAGAATTACTAATGATAGTAAAGCTACTTTCACTTTTCTATCTTTTTTCTATACTATTTCAGTTTTTTTTCTCTGTATTTATTAATGTCAAGAAAATAATTTCTATGTAGATGGACAGATTATTTAAGATTTTAAGCAAATTAATTCAGTAAATTAATTATAATCCACTTGATCCCCTAACATAAGTGTTAGTTTTTATTAATGCATAAGCATTTTTGCCACCTCCAGAGAAATTCTGTTATGAATGCGTAGCAAGAAATTGCCGTGGTAAATGACTGTTGTGAATTTATTTAAAATGTTAATGAATCTAATAAGACTAAACCTTCTTAACATTTACTCCAAGGTCCAAAGAGAGTCCTTTGTGCAAACATGAAGGTCCTATTTCAGATTAAGTCCACATGAGAATTTCTGCTGCAGGCTGTTTGTTTTATGTGAAAATATGAGGGGCAAATTTGAACAGAGTGGCTTTATGAAGTGCATCCTACACAACGCAGTTCACACTCATCAAACAGTGACTGCACTAAATTGAGAGAAATTTCCACGATGTCTACACTGCCGTGCTCTGCAGTCACTACAATTACACTGAAGTTGATAAAATGTGCAATTGGAACAGCAGAAACCATCTCTAACTTCAGCTGTATGCACCTGGCAACCAGATGAAAAAAGAATGAAAAGAAAATTAAAAATAATTTGAAAAGCAGAAGGACCATCAATCAGAATGCTGGTCTGTGGCACTCTGTTGCTTAGTTAATATTATTCACAGCGTGCGTGTGAAATAAGTAAATTATGTAAATACGACACAGAGGAATAGGAAAGAAAAGATGATTTTCCACAACACAGTCTCAGAAAACAGCAGGGTGCTTTAGATCTTGTGCAGTGAAACAGGCACGTATTATTATTGTATTTTCTGCCATATTTTCCTTGGAGCAATCCCACAAGCCATGAGCCTGGTTTTCAAGCTTACGCTCCACTACCAAATTCAGGCTCAGATCCAGCATTGTCTTGACTGAGATTGTGGTATAGCTGTGACTAGCACCATGGTAATAAGGTTCATCAAGCACAATGCAGAGCCAGAAGAGCACAAAAAGGAAAAATAATATGTATGTGAATGATAGACATAGTTCACAAGTTCAGGTGAGAAATTTTTAAAACTGTTTGTAGTAATTTGCTACATTAACACTTGCTCACCCTGATGTGGAAGAGATCTTTAAGTATGAGAAGGAATACACATAAGCTTTAGTTAGCATTCTAACCAATTAGCATTCCTCTGCAGCTCAGGGCTTTTTATCATATAGCGGAGAGCGGGGTGGTTTGAGCCTGCGGGGAAGTTGAGCCACCCCTTGTTTCTAGGCAACCTTAAACAAAATTGGTGATATGACCACAAATATATGAAGAGTTATCCATTTTACTCTTCCTGTGATGAAGAGAGGCCCATGGGATAATTGTTAACCACATTCAGGTTCAAAAAACTTTTTCTTTTTTTTTTTGCCAAAAGCCCTGGGGTAAGTTGAGCCAGTGGATCACCCCTTGTTATGATAATAAAGTATTATTTTATTGTATTTCTATGTTATATTTCATTCATTTTAGACCAAATATTTTTGATTTCATTCTTTGTTTTGAATTTGATATTTTTCTGAAAATTTTAACTAGGCCTTGTTTATGAAAATTGGCCATTGGAGTTTTTATGAAATTGTATTTCCTTGCACAAGGCTCTAGTCCATCACAAGGCTCACACGTAGATTTTAAGAAGTCATTTTTATTGAATTCCTCTTCCTTTGGTATAGCATGAGCTGAAAATGCTCAGTTTTACTACTTGGGCTCCAAAAATCTGATTTGTTATTCTTTTGGCAGTAATTACAGTAGCACAATGACAGTAGCACTTGAGCTGCATGAATATGAAATTAAATGATCCAAAGAGCATCTTGACCATTTGTACAGTGTTCACATGATCAACATCACAGGTACTTGTTTGATAAGTCACCTAGAAATAGTGCAGTAGTAATAAATATTGTATAGTTAATTAATAATAAAAATTATTAATGAATGATTCTTTCCATTAAGTGGAAACTGCCTCAAAGAAAAAAAAAATTACATGTACTAAATTCTAACTCATGACTTAAGCAACATCTGGAAGTAACGTAACATAAAGACAACCTCTGCAGGAGAAGGTTGTGGCAACATTGTTTAGTCTGATGGCTGAAGCAGAAAAGATCCTCAGTGTTTCTTATACCAAGGTGAAAAAGCCAGGTGAACAAAACTGCTCAAGGACAAAGAAACATAGAGATGAGATGCAGAATTGTCAATTCTACAAACCTTTCACTGCTCAGCTCAGGAGGAAGAGGCTGCTGCATTGTATAGCTCATCTGAGTTGTCTGTCTTGTCCAGTTGTTTGTGCTTCTGGTGTGTCAAAAATCCACAGACTCCTGTTGCTGTTTTTGATCAGCTGTTGTTTCCTGCACCACATACTATACACACCAGCTTCACCACCAACACCAACTTCCTCTGACTCATATCCATGGTTGACGCAACTTACAAAAGAGTTGCATTTCAGAGTGTGAGGCATTTTCAAATGTCACGTCCTTGAATAATATTATATGTATTTCCCTTCCTGAATTTCGCTATTATATAGGAAACATCCAGCAAAGAGCTTTTTCAGAGAAGGTGCATAGAATGCCCTGCAGTTTGATTAAATTTTAAAAACCTATTTGAATGTAGCTGGAACCTGTCAAACAAAATATCTGCCAATGAGGGGAAAGATTAAATATTCTTTTGCAGTTTTGCTTCAGAGGTTATATTTAGGGTTAGGTTTATTTATTTAGTGCAGGGCATGAATATATGGGGACTAAGGGTATTCAACTTAATGATTTGTGTCTTAATCCACATTTATTCCGTAGACCCTGAAGCTCTCCTGTCTTTCATTTCAGCCCTCTTTAAACCCTCAAAATCTGTGATTATGTGATCTGTCTTCATGTTTTCAAAAACAGCGGCTGCAGTAATCCGCTTATATCTTAGGTTATTCCTCTCTGAATCCTCCTGTTACCAAGCGTTAAAAACTTCAGAAGTTCTTACTTTAAGTATTTAGCTTCCCTAAAGTCAGTGGTGGACCATGGCAAAGACAAAGACATATCTTTGACTTTGGGGAATTATGATGTTCACACAGTAGAGACAAACTGATCTCAACTGGCTGATTTTTTTTTCTGTCATAAAATGTAATTGTATTATCGTCCAAGAGTGCGTTTCCCAAAAAAAATTAATGCTATGCCGTTCTTAAGTTAAAACTTAAAGGATTAGTTCACTTCCAGAATAAAAATTACCTGGTAATTTACTGACCCCCATGTCATCCAAGATGTTCATGTCTTTCTTTCTTCAGTCGAAAAGAAATTAAGGTTTTTGAGGAAAACATTCCAGCATTTTCCTTCATTTACACAATCTCAGCCGAGGAATAAGTGTCTTATCTAGCAAAACGATTGGCCCTTTTCTTTTTTTTGTTAACAACTTTTTATTAAATTTTCTTCCCGAAACAGCAGCAACAAACAAAAAACAACTGTGCAAATTCAGAACCCACCCCAACCCACACGGATTCCAGAAAAGACGACACAACATAAAACGCTGAACGACACAAACCCACAGCCTCCACACCAGATCCATGCACACGAGAAGCCGAGAGCTCCACTGAGACAATGTCCAACAAACACACAGTCCAGGTTCATCTGTCCACTATGTGAGGAGGACCCCAATGGTTGACCAGCAACTTCCCCGCTGCCGTGAGAGCAGCCAACAGCAAACATCCCTGCCGGACGGACAAGGTGAAGTATCAAAAGTCATCCATAAAAAAATGGCCCGGAGTCAAACACATCTCAGCACCCAGCAACCACAACAGGTCCTGCAAGAGCCGAGACCCAAAAAGGCGAGAGAGAAAGGCACTCCAAAAATTTTTTTAAAAAAATTAAAAAAAAAACAAATATGAAAATGTGCCCAAAGGTCCCCGCGAACAGAGACCACACCCAAGACAAAATGACAGATTCACATCCAGAAAAAAAAAATCCAGATCCATCCAGGACACGCGACACTACAGAATTCGTATCTGCACCCAACACAACTTCAAAATCCGAAAACTTCAAGAGAAAGGTCGACAAAACAGAGAAAAAGTAGGGTCAGGAACACAAGGAGCACAAACCGAAAGAAACACAATATTCCTGTTCTCCACCACCGTTCCCATATGTGCTACCGCCCGTATCACAACCCCCATCCAAAATAGTCACATCCAAAGTCCTCCGCACCAACACTAGGACACCCCTGGCTCCAGCACCCGAAGACGAGTGAGACACCACCCCACCAAACCCACCACTACACCTGTGTACATCCTCCTCCCCCAAATGGAACTCCCGAACCAGCACCACATCAATCCCTCTTCCCCGCAAAAAATCCAGAAAAAATGCACGTCCGTGAAGGCCACCTAGGCCCACCACAAGTCAGAATACCAAGGTCGGTCATGTGTATCAAACAGAACCACTGCACAATAAAACAAAATACAAGTCTGAGAACAAAACCAGTTGAGTCCACCACCAAACCACCCCCCACCCCTCCCACCACCACCCAAAAAATACATACAAACACATTCCCACAAACCACGGCAGATCAAACCCTGATCCGCCAGCATCCCCCAATATGATCCGTGGCGTTAACAAAAACTCGCACACCACTACAACACCAACATTGGCCCCACAGTCACACGCCGACCAGGCAGCATCCCCATTCCAAAAAAAAAAGAGAGAGAGAGACGGAATACAACCAGAAACATAAATAACATAACATCACAATCAGTAAGCGATACTGAATGAATTAATGAATTAATAACATTAAAGTGAACAGTGAAAGACACAGTCACCTAAACATTTAGAGCATCTCTTCTCCGATTAGACAGCAAATGTCCAGCTGAAGTTCACTAAGAGTTGGTGGATGAATGGGATCTGAGAAAAACTCTTGCTTCTTCTGGGGAGTGTAGCATTTTAGGTTCACCTTGATTGAGAATGACCTTCAGCGTTGCAGGATAAAGAAGAAAATTCTGGATGCCAGCTTCTCTCATTTCCTTCCTAATTGGCGCAAATGCACTTCTTCTTTTTGCGGTGACCGGAGAAAAATCTGGAAAGAAAGACAGCGTTGCTCCGTCGGATGTTTTCACCGGGGCATGAAGTCTGGTGGCCCGCAGAATGAGCTCCCTGTCCATGTACCGCAGCAGTTTAAAGATGAAAACCCGTGGTTTAGCACGATCTGAGGAGAGCCTTGCGTACACACGTTGCGCTCGCTCCACTTCAATCTCTTTTCCCGCCAGAGACGGCAGCCATGTCGGTAGCGATCTTTTCAAAAAGCCCATAGGGTCGTCCTTTTCGGAGCCTTCAGGCAATCCAACCAGACGCACATTGCTGCGCCTATTGCGATCCTGTAATTCCACAACCTGTTGCTCGAGCGCGGCAACGCGCCTATCGTGATCTGTGACAACTTTCTTTTGTTCTCTCATCTCCCCTGTTGGAAGATCCAGTTTAGAGCATAGCGACTGAACAACTGACATGTGAGAAGCGAATTCATTCCGCATCGCCGTCAACTCGGTTCTTAGAATGTCCTCAAAGTGTGTAACAGTGTTCGCCATCTTGTCCATCATATCGCTCGCGGTCGGTGACTTGGATTTCTTCTTAATCGGAGAAGCCGACGGAGACAACTGCTGTTTCCGATGCCATCAGGGAAAGTATTATTAATGAATAAAACTTAAAATTAAACTGCAAAAAAAAAAAAACCTGCAAAAAGGGGCCAAACGTACGGAGCTCTACTAACGTCACATGACCACCGATTGGCCCTTTTCTAAAAAAAAAAATAAAAATGATATACTCTTTAATCACAAATACTCATCTTGCACCAGCTCGACTTCACGCATTATGTAATCACGTTGGAAAGATCACGCGTGACGTAGGCGAAAATACGACCCAGTGTTTACAAAGCAAACATGCAAAGAAAGTCTTAAGCTCTTTACAAAAATTTTTTAAAACGATGTTGGATGATTTTGAATTTGGAGGAGAAAATGAGATGGAGTTTTTCGGAAATTAGTGATTTACACCAATACACCAACCCTGTTTCTGGAGTACACTGTGGCAAATATAATATGATAATATAAATGACCCTTTCAAATGCCAGTGAAGGCATACTGCCAGTTAGTGTAGCGAGTTGAGGCATTATACGTTTGGGTTGTGGGTTCGCGCACTCATTTCGAAATTATGTAAATTATCCGGATTTAGTTTGTAATTTGGATTATTTTTATAAGATCCCGTGAGTCCTGATGAATGCAATTTTCAACTATTTCTGAAGTGCTTCTTTTATAAAGAACACTGCTTTTTTTTCGTATAACGGAGTGAAGCAACACCTGCATAGAGTGAATAATCAATTTATATCAACCAATTCAGTACCACTGCTATGGACAGCACCTGGTAACATCACACGTAAGAAGGTATACCGTATACCTTAAGCAGCCTCCAAAGGTATAGTTCAGGGAACATGCCTAGAAAAGGTATACCTTTATTTAAAGCAGGGGTCACCAAGTTCAGTCCTGGAGGGCCAGTGTCCTGCAGAGTTTAGCTCCAAGCCTAATCAAACACACCTGAAGCAGCTAATCAAGGTCTTACTAGGTATGCTTGAAACTTCCAAGCAGGTGTGTTGAGGCAAGTTGGAGCTAAACTCTGCAGGACACCGGCCCTCCAGGATCAAATTTGATGACCCCTGATTCAAAGTATACTTTTAGAGTCTTCATAGCACACTAAGAGACAACATTATCTGGAAACAAACCCTAGCACTTTATATTAAAGGGCACCTTTTATTCCCCTTTTTACAAGATGTAATATAAGTCTCAGTGTCCCCAGAATGTGTCTGTGAAGTTTCAGCTCAAAATACCCCACAGATTATTTAGTAAATAATTTTGAAAATGCCTATTTTGAGAAGTAGAAACAGGCCGTGCATGTCTCTTTAAATGCAAATGAACTGCTGCTCCCCGCCCCCTTTTCCAGAATAGGGAAGTGCCTTTACAGCTCATATCTCAGATCTCTGCCAAAAAACACCTGTTTGATTTTGATTATCATGTCTATCGTGCTGAAATCATGCGTTTTAAAGCCATATCAGTTTAAACTTCTGATATATGTACGGTTTTCTGAGTGATGTAAATAAATTAATGAAGGCATTTTGTTGATAATCTACATCAATATTATTACTAAACACACACACACACACACACACACACACACACACACATCCTCTATACAGCTATTGTAAAGATGGTTGTGGACACAGTCACACAGAGATGCAGGAACTGGATATCAAAATCTGACTCCTTGACAGCAAAGATTTAAAAGAGACAGCTTTTATTTAAATGAGCAAAGTTCTTACTTTTAAAATCACCTCCCTTGCAGGCTTTTGGTTCATTTCAACTCAAACATGACCAAAAGTGGTGACATAGCTCTCAGACGCACACTCTTCTACTCCATCGCTCATACGCCCACTCTGTGTTCCAGTGAAATCATAAAATAATTCTAGCCTACCTAGACTTTTATGGATGCATAGGTGCAGGGCCTACATCAGACCTTTATAACGCTGCGCCAAAGATACAGTTATGCTTTTCTTCTGTGCTGTGCTCTGACAGGTTTTGTCCCTAGATGCTTAATCCAGAATTCAAGGATGTCACTCTGCTCCGTATCCAAAGAATGCCTGAAGCTGTCACAGAAAGAGTTCTCTTGAATGTAATCCTTTTGCCACTGGCAGGGAGTCATCTATGACATTTTGGTCCGTGCAATAGCTCCCAATTTAAGAGCGATCTCTGTCTTGACTCTTGAAAATGATAGAATGAGAGAATGATAGAGTAACTGTGAAAAACGATAAAATTATCTCCTGCGGTATGCGCTGACCTTCACTTCCACATGAAGTGTTTAGCAGCAAGGCAAAATGCATCTACAGTGCACTGGTAAGAGTGCCACACCATGCTGCCTGTGGCTCAGAACTTTAGAAATGTTCCTAAATTGCAAATTACTCATCTACAACAAGGAGGCTTCAAATGGTTATTCTGTTTGAGTGGTTCAGTCTCTGTGGGAATCAAATTCTCCTTCCTGCTGAGCTCCAGTCCACCTAGTCAGTAGTCATGTTGCATATGTTGTGCGGTGATAGTAACAGAGGACATAAGAGAGGCTAAGTCTGCCTGAAAGACAAGACAGTGATTTTTTTAAAAGGGATAATTCAGCCAAGAATAAAAATTGTCATCTTTTATTCTCTTTCATGTCATTCCAACCCTATACGACTTGCTTTCTTATGTTGAAAATAAGGTCTAAAAATGAAAAAGCATCATAAAAGTGTTCCATATGAATCCATATGATAAATGCATGATGTATAGTTCTTCCCTCTAGTGAGCTGTTAGCTCAAGAACTGTTTTGACCAAATAGAACAAGCTCAAAAGAACGATTCATTCATTGATTCCACTTGACAGCTCACTGGATTATTCGTGAATATAAACTTTAATCAGGGTCTGTTCCTCACACAAAGCTATCAGTGTTGGAGCCATAACCTTGTGTGCAGCCCTCCAGCATATGGTGCAGCTACAGCCTGGATGATCCCATTTTGAGTGCCAGATTGAAGTCTTTCCCCAGTCCTGTTCCCTTGCTTACTGTTTCACTGTTTCCTGCCTTTCCCCTGTTTAATTACAGAAATGTATGAACCCCCACAGGATGTCTAATAAATATGAAAACCCAAAAATATGGCATGCATTTGGAGGTTGTTTTTTTTCATACATTTCTGTAATTAAACAAGGTGTGAATAAAAGATGCAGGACTCTTAAAAAATTCTCTTATTATGTTAAAAATATATCAAAATAGAGGTTTCAAATGAGAATGAAGGTTAACAGTTGTACTTTGTGAAAAGAGTAATAATGTTATAGTCTGTGTCTGCGCAGGGTCATTAATGTAAACTAAAACTAATAAAATATTGGTAACACTTTGACTTTACAATAAGGTCATATTAGCTAATGTTAGTTAATAAATTAAAGGGTTAGTTCAAAATGAAAATTCTGTCATTATTTACTCACCTTCATTTCGCTCCGAACCCGTAAGACCTTTGTTCATCTTCGGAACACAAATTAAGATATTTTTGATCAAATCAGAGAGCTTACTGACCCTCCATAGACAGCAACACAACTGTAGTGTTCCCAGGTCCAGAAACGTAGTAAGGACATCAGTAAAACAGTCCATTTGACATCAATGGCTCAACTTCAATTTTGTGAAGCTACGAGAATACTTTTTGTGCGTAAAGAAAAAAAAAATACTTTATTCAACAATTTTTCTCCCCCAAGTTACCATCTTCCACCATTTTAGAGAGTGTCACAACACATACGCACGGTTTCCCCTAAGCGTAAACAACGTTGATTATGCTGATTACGCAGATTACGCAGATTACGTTCATGCGCTCGCTGATTGCATCGATTACGCTCTTGAGTACTCTACAAAATGGAGGAAGAAGTAACTCAGGGAGAAGAATTGTTGAATAAATTATGTTATTTTTGCACTCTTTGCGCTCAAAAAGTATTCTCGTAGCTTCGCAAAACTGAAGTTGAGCCACTGATGTCGCATGGACTGTTTTACCGATGTCTTTACGATGTTTCTGGACCTGGGAACATTACAGTTGCATTGCTGTCTATGGGAGGGTCAGAGAGCTCTACAATTTGATCAAAAATATCTTAATTTGTGTTCCGAAGATGAACGAATGTCTTACTGGTTCGGAACGGCATGAGGGTGAGTAATTAATGATAATAATTTTGGGGTGAACTATCCCTTTAACTAAAATTAACTAACAATGAGCAATACATTTGTTCATTGTTAGTGTTACTTTATCTAGCTGGAGTGCCCATGAACTCTAGAAGTCTAGAACTCTAGAGGGCACTCAATCTCATACCATTGACATTTATTCTGGACTCCATTTCCCATATACCCTCTGTTTAGAAACTTATCTCAGACTCCTCCCTTTTCCTATCAGGATGTCTATTTGAGTCGGACACTTGCTCACCCTCGCTGTGTATTGAATGTTTGTTTATTTTTTCTAGCCATCCATTGTTCCCGTGTTTCCTTGTTTCCTAGTAACTTAGTTACCTAGTTTTGCCTTGCATTCATGTTTTTTTTACCTTGGACTGTTTACCTGGCTTTCTCATGATCGTTTGCTGCCTGCCCTGACCTTTGCCTGTTATTGGATTACTCTTTTGCCTCTGCCTTGGATTGTATTGTTTGCTGTTTTCGACCCTGCATGTTTGACCACATTTTTATAATAAAGCCCGCATTTGGATCCACCAACTCAGTTGCCACTCCTCCGCATTACAGAATACACAGCCGTACCCGGATCTAGTGGCTTTATCGAATGTTCCAGGCTAATCATGGACCCAGCACTACAGCTCAGTCATGTACTCTCAGAACCTTCTAGCTCAGTTTTCTCCACACCAGAACCTCTTCACAACATGGCCGCCAACTCAAAGTCTCTTCCCAAGATGGCCGCCAGCTCCCAGTCTCTTCTCAAGATGGCCGCCAGCTCAGAGTCTTTTCCCAAGATGGCTGCAAGCTCAGAGTCTCTTCCCAAGATGGATGCCATGCCAGAGTCTTCTCACAAGATGGCTGCTAGCCCAGAGATTGTTCACAAAATGGCTGCCAGCCCAGAGATTTCCACAAAATGGCTGCCATTCCAGAGTCTTGTTCCATCATGGCTGCTGTTCCAGAGTCTTGTCCTGTCATGTCGACCATGCCTAGAACCATGTCCCAAGGCATTCAAGACTGGCATCCAGCATGGAGGACCCACAGCTGGTGTTGGTGCGAGCTGCTGGCATTCCAGTTGTCACAGTGCTAGGGCTGTAGTCAAGTCTACATTTGTCGAGTCCAAGACAATTCCAAGACAGGATTATTGAGTCTGAGTCAAGACCGAGTCCAAAGTGATTTGAGTCCAAATCAAGTCCAAGTCCAAGAGGTTTGAGTCCAAGTCAAGTCCAAGTCCAAATGAGACAGTCAAAACAGAGAAAGAAAAAAAAGAATCTTCTTCAAGACCACATACTTAACTATTGATAATTTATGTGATGCAAAAGACAGCATATCTTCTATTCTATGATAATCATTTTGAATTATTATTTGTAATGATCTAAAAGCATGTGCAGAGTAACAACACTGTAGGATCAAATTAGGCCATCTTATTTACTTTAGGTATACTAATTTCACTAAAGTCACATAAGCTGAAGTGCAACTTCACATTTTCAGCTTTTTTATTATAGCGTAACAATCACATTCTGGGCTGCCAATGGAAAATATTCCAAATAACAAGCAACATAAGTGTCACTAAAAATCGACATGTTCCCATTCTTGAACTTGTTACTTGTTCTAAAGCAGGGTGTCCAAACTCAGTCTTGGAGGGCCGGTGTCCTGCGGAGTTTAGCTCCAACTTGTCTCCACACACCTGCTTGAAAGTTTCTAGTATGCTTAGACCTTGATTAGCTGGTTCAGGTGTGTTTGATTAGGGTTGGAGCTGAACTCTGCAGGACACCAGCCCTCCAAGACCGAGTTTCGAGACACCTGTCCTAAAAAAAACATATTTTATATGATCCCATAGCATTGCCATTCATTCTGGACTCCATTTCCCATATAGCCCCTGCCTAGGAATTAATCTCAGACTCCCCCGTTTCCTATCGGAAGGACTATTTCAGTCGGACACTTGCTCACCCTCTTTGCTGTGTATTGAATGTTTGTTTGTATGCTTCTAGCCATCCATTGTTCCTGTGTTTCCTTGTTTCCTGGCTTTGCCTTGCCTTCGTGTTTTTTGACCTTGGACTGTTTACCTGGCTTTTTCATTATCGCTTGCCGCCTGCCCTGACCTTTGCCTGTTATTGGATTACTCTTTTGCCTTGGATTGTATTGTTGGCTGGTTTTCGACCCTGCATGTTTGACCACGTTTTTATAATAAAGCGTGCATTTGGATCCACCAACTTTGTTGCCATTCCTCCATGTTATGGTTAGTGTTTGATCAGGTCTATGAAATGATATTAATGGATACAAATTCTGATTTTAATAATGTATTATTAAATTTTAAAGTGAACATTAACTGAGATTATTAGATGTGATTATGAAATGTATTTTTCATTGGTAGATCAAGTTAGCTAATGTAGTTGTCGACTTTTTTTTGTTATTTGAAATAAACCTAAAATAAAACTAAAATAAAATAACTTTTAAAAAAAAACTTAGAAATGTTGCATTTACAGCTAATTGAAAAAAAAGATACAAACATTAAAACTAAAACTGAAATTAAAATAAAAAATAACACACACAAAGAAATAAAATAAAACAGAACATTTTTAAAACATTAAAATGACACAAAATTACTAAATAAATAAATAAATACAATCAACCTGGAAAAATATAATAATAAAATCTAATACTAAACATTAATAAAAGCCTATAATAGTTTAGAAATAATACTAAAATAACACTACTCTGAATACACATGCTACACACACGTTTGATTAGGGTTATCAGTATTCAAATGTAGTGGTTGAATTGAAGAAATAATTGGAGGAACCTGTCAGTTAATTGCAAGGAACGTGACTCTAATTAGACAATGGCATCTGAAAAGTGAAACAGCTTAGACAGTTTGAAGTTTTGAAAAATATATAACTAAATAATTTTGGCACATCAAATTCACAGTGGTTTTGCTTCAGAACTCAAATCTCAAATTAGATGTCAAGTGGCAACCCGACACAGCACTAAAATTGTTTATCATACAAAATTGAATGCTTTTGCAAGCCAATAATTCACCACAAACAACTCATTATGGTAAGTAAAAACATGTCCTTGTTGCCAGTGAATCTGTATATAATATATTCTGGTTTGTATTTTTCCTTTGTAATTTTGTTTGTGGTTTTTGAGGATGAGGGAGTGTTACACAACCAAGTGAGTATTTTGGCTACTCTACACCAAGATTGGACACACACCCTTTCATGTCAACAACAGATATGGGAAGTGCTTTCTTCTCTCTTTCAAAAGTTGATAAGCCTATTTATTTTACTTAATCTTAACTAAACACGATTTGTATTCTTTATGTGACCGTATCAGAACTGACCTGAGACCCATGGCTGCAAACCAAACCACACTTAAATGAATATAGCAATGAACAATGAATGAATTTTGCAGAGGAATCACACATTATTTCAATGCTTATTTAAAGCTAAAGCATGTATTTTTTTCCAATGCATGTGTTTTTTCCTATTCCAGTTGTGGCTCTGTGGCAGCCCAAGCTCTGTTGAATACTTTATAACTGCAACACAAAGTGCAGCCTTACATTCAATATATTCTTCAACCAAACAAAAGCAACATTCAAACATGGTACTATACCATTTGCAGGTCAAACGTCCACCCCTAAATCTAACTCTCAATGGAAAAAAAAGAGTTTGTACGAATTCATACGTATTTGCCATTCATTGAATTATTAAAGATTTATTTTTGTGTGCTTCCTTCCACGATATTATTTTATGTTATGTTATGACCTCAAAACACTTTTACCATAATGCATGATTTGCAAACTAGTATACATTTTGATGTTTGCATCAATGACCAGCTCCATATGCATGGCTTTTCTGACATAGTAAACTTGCTCTGAAGCTCAGCTGGTAGCATTGCACTTGTGATACAGTGCATTCATGTCATGATAAAAGAACTCAAAGACTTGTAGAAGCAAGCTAAAATGGCATGGTTGCTTCAGATTTAGTGTTTTTCCCCCTCACTGGTGTTTTTTTTTAATACACAATAAAGCATTAACCGTTTAGTACCTGTTACGTTTCATTTCTGAACTGCTGTGATATGACCTTTCAACTGTTTCACAGAAAACTGAACATGCTATTTAGCACCAGTCACTGGACATTTCACTTTGAAACTGCTCTTAAACATGATATAAGCATCGCAACATCATTTTGCAAAAATGTACCCATACATTTTTCCCCATGACACTGGGCTATTAAAGGGGTCCTATTATGCTTTTTCACTTTTTGAATCTTAGTCAGTGTGTAGTGTGTATGTTTGGGCATAAAAAAAGTCCACTCCAAAGGGAGATGTTTCGTTTTTAAAAAATCCCTTTTCAAGAACTACAACGAACGGCTCGTTTGGACTACAAAGTTGTTTTCCTCAATTTATGACATCACAAATTGTAAATCCCGCCTACGGAAATTTGAATGGTCGGAGGGTGGGGAGAAGGCTTGGTTGGGCTCTGCACGTTTCAAAATCAAAACCCAGTGCGGGTGTTTTCATATCACTGTATTTCTGGTGGAAACCAACTGTTTTCAGAAAATGTTGGATGTC
>JAFVLL020027637.1:0-20708 GCA_021397915.2 Tor tambroides
AAGTATATTAAAACAGAAACCATTATGTTATATTGTAATAACATTTTGCAAGATTACTGTTTTTCTTCTGTATTTTTGATCAAATAAATGCAGGCAGATGAGCAGAAGAGACTTCTTTCAAAAACATTACAAATAGTAATGTTTCCAAACTTTTGACCTGTACTGTGTATATATATATATATATATATATATATATTAGGATTTTTCCTGTTTTATTTTCCATTTTTATTGTTTCTTTGTTACTTTCGGGATTGTTCTATTGTGCACCTATAAATACTTCACTGTGGACTATCCATTTTTGGAACTGTAAATAAATTACACCGTGCATGACAGTGCTGTTGCGAGTGAGCCATCATTTTTAACGTCTTTTACGGACGCTTGTTACATCCTCAAGCGAGCTGGTGGTTCTCGCTTTATCACACAGATACTTAAGATCAAGAATCGAAAACTTATAAAATTTACATTTCAATTCCACCTTTCGATTTCTGTGTGCCCTTTTTTGGGCATTATTCCTTTTTTCAATTTTATTCCTCATGATTCTATTCCTAAATAACAATGATTCATCTATTTCATTTCTTAACCTTTGACGTGTGCGATCACAACACTGATCACTCTTGGTTCATCCATGCAGCGTACGATCACACCAGTGTGATTAGAACATTCAAATCTGCGTTCATGAATCATTCATTCATAAATTAGGCTACATGTGATTTTTAGTTGTCTAATGTTTTTTTTCTTCAGAGAACCACAAACTCCATTAAAAAAATAAAAACCTCTATATATCCAGAATCGCGCAGCTCCATTTTGTACACAAACAGCTTTTAAACAAGTCCACTTTTATGTAGCTGGCTGATTTTTATTCATGGTATTCAGCTGCAACTAATGTTTTGCAAAATTAGACATATAAATAGTATAAATATATAGAGCATATAAATAATATAAATGGAGTATAAATATATTTTTGGTTTATTATAAAACTATGGCAGGACAGATTAGACTGTGGCGGGCAGAGAAAATTTTCCTCAGCTGGAGGGGTTGTGTTGCTCAATCCTTCTTTTTAAAGGGTTACTCCACCCCAAAATGAAAATTTTGTCATTAATCACTTACCCCATGTCGTTCCAAACCCATAAAAGCTTCATTCGTCTTCGGAACACAATTTAAGATATTTTGGATGAAAACCTGTAGGCTTGTGACTGTCCCATTGACTGCCAAGTAATTCTCACTGTCAAGGCTCAGAAAAGTGTGAAAGACATCTTCAGAATAGTCCATCTGCCATCAGTGCTTCAACCGTAATGTTATGAAGCTATGAGAGTACGTTTTGTATGCAAAGAAAATAAAAATAACTTTATTCAACAATTGGTCTCCTCCGTGTCACCGTAGCGCCATTTTGGAGAATATCCGCTGGCCGCAAACTGCGTACGCTGTTCTGTGTCAGCTGCGCCACACGGATACGTCTTCTACGTTTATTTATGCTTCGATTTGAACGAAAATAGCGTATCCGTGTGTTGCGGCTGAGTCACAAGCCTCCCGGTTTTCATCCAAAATATCTTAAATTGTGTTCCAAAGATGAACAAAGCTTTTATGGGTTTGGAACGACATGGGGGTAAGTGATTAATAACAACATTTTCATTTTGAGGTGGAGTAACCCTTTAAAATACCACAAAGGTGTTCTGTTGGATTCAGATCAAGGCACAGTTTGATAAGCATAGTTTTGACTTTTTAGTGTTTTTTTATTTATTTATTTATTTATTTTTTACTACTTTAGAAACTCTTGATTGATTTTGGCAGTGTGCATTGGATCACTATCATCGAATATTTCTCTTCTGCCAAGTGTCTGGAGACTGGGAGTCATCTTTTCAGCCAGTGTGTTGGTACATCCACAGGCGTTCATGGTGCCATCTAAATATCTTCTTCTCAACACTAATCAATGCTTTTGGACTAATGCAGCCCCATATCACTACACTCCCACCTCTGGCCTTCACTTTCAGGACTATGCATTTACTGTGGTAGTCCAGACCAGATTTATAAAAACATGCTAGACCCCATCTGAGCCAAACAAATTCATCTGAGCAAAGATATGCTTGCAAAATTCATCAGGACTCTCTTCATGTTTCACTTGCCCATCTGTTTTCCAGAGCTAGATTGTGCAAGTAGTGCACTGTCAGTAGTGGCACTTTAGGAGGACTGTCACTGCAGCTCTAATTAGTGGTGCTGTGGCTCATATTCTTATTTCCTTAGTTCTGTGTTTCCACTGATTTTTAGTTGGTCAGCAATCTTCTCATATCTTTTCTCATCTTTGTGAAGTCTCACAATAAGAGTCATGCACATAGATACAGCCCATTTGTCCAAAACTGAGAAAGTTCTGATATTCAAAGGTAATTTTATAACCATGTTCATGCATTTGAAATCACAGGTGCACTCCATTTTATTTCCATGACCATTAGTTTTCTGACTTGTGTGTCAGTGATCTCAGGTATATTCACTTTTATTGCATTAATGGGATAGTTCAACCAAAAGTGAACATTTACTCACCCTCAGACCATCCAAAATGTAGGTTACTTTTTTCTTCAGTAGAACAGTAAAGAAGATTTTTAGCTGAAACTGTGCTCCTTGGTGATTCATTAAATGCACATCAGCGGCTGCCCGTATATGAGAATTAAAAAAAAAAAAAAAAAAAAAAGCATATGAAGGAACACAAAATGAATCTCCGTGGCTTCTGATGATATACTGAGGTCTTATGAAGTGAAACGATCTGTCTGTGCAAGAAACTGAACAATATTTACAACATTAATACCTGTAATCCAGTGCCTCAGATAAACGGTCTGGAGTGATGTCCAGTTCACGAACGAATCATTCTTTTCAACTGGTTCATTTTAGTGAACTAGTTTAACCAGTTCATTCAATCTGACTGAAGCATCTAAATCAGTTTGTGGCTCGAGCAGCACAGATCCACAAAGTTACTCAATCAAAACTCACTTTTGGGCACCTGACAGTCACTGTGACTGGAAATGAGCTGAAATAGCGGCGTATCTGATCCTGTGATGAAGTGATTCAGCTCCAGTTCCTCCAACAGTCACTGAACTGAGGAAACGGTTCGACTCAAACCGAAAATCGATGAGCCGCTGATATGCGCATGCGTGACCTGAACACTTGAATGAAAGGGAGAAATGAACATTATTATGGCTCATGGTTTATGTAAAAAGGTGAGCTGATGAAGACTAGTTTATTTGCTTTGTATGATTTAAGGCCATTGCACACTGAGTCCGAAATTTTTCTATCAAAATGCATGCAACGGATGCGAAAACGCAGAAAATTGAACCTGATCCGAATTTTTTTTGACGGACAAAAGTTTCGGAGGCAGTGTGCAAACGTGATTGACACAACGTGAGGTCGTATTTATTTTTTAACGTGCGAAAATTTCGGACGAAAATTTCAGACTCAGTGTGCAGAGACCTTTAGGCATGTAAAACATCCACGTTTCACATCATTATTGGGTGCTTTAATAATATGATTGCATGTACATTGTCATTGCATGATTGCATTGTAACAACTCCCAATACTACCAAGGTCACTTAAGCAAAACAAATGGTTCAGTCATTTCCATGCGCAAAAAGCAGTGTATTATATAATTGCCAAAATATACACCTCTCATACTGCATAAATCTTCAACCACATGAGCAGAGTCCACCAGAGCAGAGCAACATCTAGTCCCTACCCCCTTGTATTTATATCGAATCATCAAATGAATCTTCAGTTTATATTGAAGGCAAAATCACTGGACAGGAAAACACAGAACAGGGAGTTACACACAAGTCCAGCATAAGTAAAGGAGTCAATCGAACATTAGTTTAAGCAATCAAGACATAATACTTAAAAAACCTTAATGCATTTCCATTCTTATATAACACACTGACGTAAATTAACTATTATCATGTAGGGGTGCTACAAATTAAACAAACTAGTGATCTGAACCAGTTCATTGAAACAAACTGACTGAAAGAATGAAGAAAAAAATGTCACCAACATCTTGGATGGCCTGAGGGTGAGAGAATTTTCTGGGCGAACTATCCCTTAAGTTTCTATTATTAAATGCTCTACTTGTCAACATTCTATCACTTGCTTACAAATGGATCTTCTGCTGTGAATGGGTGCTGTACAAATGAGAGTCCCAAACAGATGACAAAAACATCACAATAATCCACACCACTCCAGTCCATCAGTTAACATCTTCGGAAGTCAAAAGCTGAAACAAAATATTAGGCACGTGTCAGTCCTTTATTGATTTGCAAACAAACTGTGTATGTGCCCTTTTGGTTATCATCAGGTGTCCTTTTGGAGTCTTTAAGTGTCCTTTTTGGAAAGACACCTAAATATACCTTGAAAAAAGCTCACAGAAAATACAGTTTAGTCAGGATCATCCTCAAACTTAAATCAGAACATTTATCTGTATTTTATTAATTGATAATAGGTAGGGGGTGCTGGCCCAAAAAATGCTGAGAACCACTGGTCTATAGTGTCGAATAAAATCAAATAGAACTAGAACATAGATGCAGTCCGTGGTCAGATGATGCAAGCAAGTCATTCGTAACTGATAAGTTCAGTCTCTAAGCTGTGGTGAGGCCTAAATATGGACTGCATCTCTTCACAGATACTGTTTCTCTGCAGAAATGAACATGGTTGTGAGGGCATTACTTTTTCTAATATTTGTGGGAGATTTGAGATTGGTCTAAATTAAGCAGGTTTTCCTAAGTCAAGATTTGTAACTGCCAGATTTTGGGATGTGTCCTAAAGAAAATGAAGAGTTCAGTTGGTTTTCATTTTCTTCATTCCAGACAACCATGTCATTATGAAAATATTCATATATTGGAATGCTTAGTTAAGATGAAGATGTAACATTAGAAGAGCCTTCTGTGTGTTCGACTTTGTTTGTTCGCTTCCTTTCTTTTTGTCAGTAGTAGGGTCTCTCTTAATGCAGACGTAGTTATGCATGTGTGGATGAAGGAGAATTTTTGGTAACTTTACAATACGGTGACACTAATATGCATTAATTCATGCTAAACAAATGCACAGATAATGAGTTAATGTATAACTAATGAAGAACTAAACCATTTATTAACAATTACTGCATCAGCAACAAATGAACATTCTATATGATTCATAGATTAATTAATTAATTTGTTATTAGTTAAATGTGTCAAAGTATTAATTCCCTAATGACAAATTATATCAACTAATAGTGTAAATTCATATGTTAATTACCACAATGGGTTCAAGCATGCATTTCAACTTCCAGTTGTCTGCTTTAATTAATCGTAAGCTAATGATTTGCATGGGTATCATTATGGTGTGACTTTGTTATTGGTCTGTCATGTGACTCTGTTCCCCTCTCGGGCTTGAACTGATAACACTAACTTGAAAGCTGAAGCTCGCGATTATGGTAAGGGGTGTTACATTTCCAAAGCATACTTGTGGTGTTCGGCCAAATTAATCACAATGCACTGTGTCAGCTGGCCAATCAGAGCAGACTGTGCTTGTCGGAAGGAGGGGCTTTGTAGAAAACGAGGCGTTTGAGCGAGATGAGGCATAGAGGAACTACAACAATGTACAATATTTGAAAAATAATGTGTTTTTTTGAACATTAAAGCATGTCAACATATTCTGTTACACCAAATACACAAAATAATGATCTTTAAAATAGTATCATATGATCCCTTTAAAGTAACACCTGTATAAAATCTAGTGATCATGGACTGTCTCATAGGCTATTACATATAGTAATGCGACTGTATTTATTGTTTTTTTGACCGTAACCAGCAGACAAAAAGTTAAACGTGAGTGGATACTGTTTTGCAACCAATTTTATTTGCAAAGCTCAGTAATGTAAAATGATGCTAGATATAGCATAACTGCTTTCATAATGACTTGAATGAAAATAGCCTAACCTAAAAGAACGACTTGTGAATTGATGTGAACGCCAGCAAGCAGGAATAATGCTCAGAATGCTTGTGGATTAAACATCTCGGATGACGTTCATCTCCATGGATTGATATTATTATTATTATTATTATTATTATTATTTATTATTATAATTTATTTATTTTTTTTTTACAAGAAGGTAGGATATGGATTTAATTGCAAACTGTAAGTAGGCTACTGATTTTGATTGATTATGCTACACATGCTACGCAGTCACGGCATTCGAGTCCACACGCGTCCAACTAGAAGTGACAGCCTGGTGAATAATCAAGGAAGAAAAAATAAAATCTTTAAAGATTATTTATGGTTATGTAGGGCAAGGTGATAAGGCCAAAAAAATTATTACAATAATTTTTTTCATATCATTCGATATCGATAATTATCACGATAAAGGTCAAATCTTTATTTCTTTCAAGTTTAAAGCCAGATTTTTTCTCCAAAGTGAAAGTTGTAGAAACTAGGGCCCGTATTCATGAAAAATCTTAGCACTAAGAGTTGCTTCTAGTAACACAATTCTAAGAAAATTCTTAGGAATGTGGGTGTTTCCTCTTAAATTTAAAGAAAAGATCCTAGTAAAGAAAAAAGTAATTCAGAATGCATCTTAACCCTTAAAAGAGGTCTTAAGGTCCGAAATTGTTAGGAGTACGGACGAGGACTTTTAAGAGGCTTAAGAGTTTCTTTAGCAGTGGAGAAAATGGACAAAACATGAAGAGGGAGAAGAAATGTGTTGCACACAATGCATGACAGTGAGTTAATAAGACGCTACACATTAGATCGTGCAGGGATCATGTTTGTGACCGATCTTATTAGAGACACGCTAACATCTCCGACACCGCGCAGAAATGCCATAGCGCCAGAAATGGAAGTAATCACTACATTAACTACATTAACATATTTGGCAACTGGAAAAATGCAACTATGCAGCAGCGATGATTTGGGTCTGTTACAGCACTTTCAGAACCTTATTGTGTCACTGTTCATTTCCTATAAAATACATTGAATATGACAGCATGGTAAATAAAAAATAAAGAATATAATGTGTGTGTGCACGCGCGAGAGAGAGTATGGTAAAACAGGAAAATTACGCCTGTAATTTGCAAGTGAAGGCTTAGGATAATAAGCAACGCGCTTGCACTGCGCCTTCCGTCACTTGATCTTTTTATTTTGGTGTGTCAGTCTGTTAAGTTACTTGTTATAGAGATCATGATCCGCGCACGAGAACAGTCTTTTTAAGTTTTATTTACATTCATACTGATGGGTAAACGCTTCGCGTTCAGCAAAGGCTTCCTCAGCGCACTCCTGAGCCGAAACGTTTGTGTCTTTACCCATCAGTAATGAATGTAAAATAAAATGTATGGAATACTGTTCTCGTGAGTGCGGATCACGATCTCCTATTATAATAGACCCTACTCTTAAAAGCGCTCTTTTATTTCCTTGGACAACCAACCAATCACATTCTTCAAAAGACTGTGTCATAGCTAGCCACGGGGTCAGCCCCGCCTCCTCACTAAGATAAAGGTTTTTGTATTTTCCTCGCTCAGAGTTGCTCTCAGATTGGTCCTGAATCGCTTTTAAGCTAAGACTCCTACATAGAATTTTTTTAAGCAAAATTAGGAGCTCTCTGAGAGGATTCTTAGAATCTTTAAGAATACGGGCCCTGACCATTAATTTTCCTTAACAACATAAATATCTAAATAGAAATTAATTTCTTACTTTCTGCATGTTCTAATGAGGTGATATTGTTTCAAATCAAGAAACAGGTTTGGGTTGCCTGATAATATTAATAATAATAATATCACTTTTTTTGTCTCTTAGAAATGTACATTTGATAGTAGCTTGAGTAATTTTTGTTCATTATCAAAATCAGTAACATCTGTAAAAATCGTAGCAACCTCAGTTTTATATGGTTAAATTTATTCAGACCAAGGATTTTTTTTTTTTTTTTTTTTAATTAAGCATTGGTCTCCCATAGTAACATACATTTAAATCATGATAAACAGTTAAAACCACACATATAACACCTCAATACCATGGTAAAAATATAACTATGAAAATATAAACAGTAGTCTAAAAACATTCAGTATAAATGCACGCATGCTATAGCTTAATCACAAATACATACTATAATTTTACACCATTACTCCTGTAATAAAATTCAGTGTGAATATCCCAAATTTCTGCCACAATACCATGGTGCAGTGAGTGTTACTACAGTAAATCCATGGTAAATGATGGCGATGTGTAGATTGAAAAGCCTTCTGACTGTCTCGTTGCACACAGTGTTTCTCCTGTTTGGCTTTGGCTAGTTTAAATCACGGAGTCATTTGTGTTCATCGCTGAATTCAAGCGCTTCACACTGGATCTCACAGCACTGTTTAGTGCTCGTGTGACCGAGTAAACGCATCTGCTCTAGTGGGCAGATAATATGATGTAAATAATAAATGCAGTCATGGTATTTTTCTCTTTATGTTTCCAGAAACTCTGCTCAAAAGTGCAGCACATCCTGCAGGTCTGGAATGCTGGGCACGGAGTGATATCCCTGCACTGTTTCCAGAACGTCATTGCTGTGGAAGCCTACACACGCGAGGCCTGTATGGTGGATGCCATCGGTAAAGAGACGCTCAGCTGGGCTGCTTGGATAGTTATAAACATTTTTTGCAGCACAAATTTCCATCTTAATGTCTGTTCACATGTTGGTCTTTTAATAGGGCTGAAGATGCTCACAAACCAGAAAAGAGGAGACTACTATGGTGTGGTGTCAACTTGGCCTGTGCGGAGAAAACGGGAGTTAGGGGTTCACCTGTTGTACAGGGCAATGCAGATCTTTTTGGCTGAAGGAGAACGACAGCTCCGACCTGCCGACATCAGATGAGCCATAGACGCTGTGGCATTACAGAAACCATTCAGAAATTACACTTTTGTTTGCTATTCCAAAAACATTAACATGTTGATATAGTAATATCAATAAATATCAACGCATTATAATCAGGTACTATGCAACTGCAGTGAAAAAAAAGCTTTACAGTAATAGTAAAAAAAAAATATATATATATAAAATGGAACATCAGCTGTTCAGTTTCTAAATTTTATATACCTTTTTAATCCTTGTTGCTTACTGTATTGATGCCCTGTTTTAATGCAAATAATGAGCTACATGCAATGTACATATACAATGTACTTGGTAGTAGTGGTAGATTTTTGTTTTTTAATGCGTATGTAGTTACATTACATAAATCATTTTGACAGTTTTTATTTTAATCTTTATTCATTTTATGAAGTTAAGTAGATATCAAGTGACATTTACAATTTGTTTGCTGTCCTTTTTTAGCTTCATGTGAGTTGTACAACAGAGCTGGATAAAAGCTAGGCTAATTACGCTGGTTGTTTACACTTAGAAAGAAATCCTTGCATAAAAAGTTAGATAAAATTTTTGAGTTTGATTATTTTGATGGAAGACCAAATAAAGGATAAAAGTAAAAACACCAAATGAGGTATGTTATGTCCTGCTATGTGTTTTTTAAAGTAGTTTTATTCCCTTTGTTAGATCGGGTCTCCACGCCAGATAATATTTAGGATCCAGCCCCAGACGCCAGATCCCATCAGAAAATATGTTTGTCCAGTTACAGAACAACTAGTCAGCAGAGCCGTTGATACCCAGAATGAGTGTTTAACAGTCTTCTGTCGGTCAAGAAGTTGACCGAGAAAAGCCAGAGAAGAGCAGAAGCAGGAGATGAAGTGATGATGGTAAAAAAGTAACAGAGTTTACTGAACAATCTTAGTTGCGTATATTTCAATGTTCAGACTTCGTCGGACCAGCACGAATTCAACATGTACTGTTATACGGAAAACTGGAAACACACTTCTAATTTGGAATTATTTACCCCATTTCCTTCAATGCACCAGGAAGAATTCCCTTCGAATTTAACATTAAGAGCAAATAGATGGCTTGATTCAGTACTGTTGTATGCAGGCAAATGCCAGGATTTAAAATGAGGGTGAGAACAATTTCTGTAGTGACATACACTGCTTGTGAATAGCAATCTGCTTTCCCATGAATAATCAACAACCTTAAAAACACATCTGTAAGGATTTGACATTATCAGTGGTTCTATAATCGTGCACTTGGCACCAGCTTCACCTTGTGGTTTGGTACAATTGGAATACCCAAAAATCATCATGAAATCATACTCTTTACCACCCCTAATTGCCTGTGTTTTGGCCATTTCCAACTTCAACAATTTCGGCCATTTGTCATCTTTAGCATCTCTTCATTGTCTCAGCAATAGGGCATAGTAAACTCTACATGTAAAGTCATCTGTTCATCCTGAACAGATGTGAAACCCACGGCTAATATAGCTCTGTCATGTGACAACACTTGCAACTGTTCAAGCTGCGACTCTTGAGGCTCAGAATGTCTCTGCTCGCAGAATGAAGACACCCAACCGGAATTCACAAACTCTTGCCAGTCCGTACTTCCGGCAGAATCTCGAGGCTGGAAATGCAGCGAAGTTCCTATTCTGTCTGCTGGTGGTTGTCGCCAAGGAGAGTCCTCGGTATGATAAGGCCTAAATCTTTCAGCAAATTTCTTGAAGGCCACCGACATAAATCTGCGAAAATATAAAAACAAGAGAGCTTCATGGCCATAAAAACAACTTTGTTTAAACAATTTTGTTAGGAAATAATTTGTTTTGACTCCTGTAAAATTATCTGGTGACTAGACTGCAGTTGATGTAAGCTACCCATTAGCCCCCACCCACCATATCTTCATCATGAGGGTGGCCCCCAAGTCGCTAAAAGACAAGGTTCTTCCTCATGACTCCATCCTACAGCATTTCGCCAGGTTGTTTAAGATTTGGGAGTATGAGCTAATTTACAGTAACTAATATGTGTCCATCTAGTTTTACCTAGCAACTTTACTGCTGAAGGGGTAACTAATAAGACCACATAAGGACCATGCCATCTTGGTTCTAGACCTGAATGTTGTAATTTTTTTTACATAAACCATTTGCCCTGGCACAATACTATGTCCCCCCCACTGGAGGCAATTTCCATGCATCCTGAACCTGATTTTGTGCCTTTTGTACTGCTTCAGTCAAAGCCATACAATATGTCAAAAGAGAATCTGACATTAAACGTACATCTGCTTCCGCAAGATCTAGAGTGCCT
This sequence comes from Tor tambroides, assembly GCA_021397915.2. Lineage (NCBI taxonomy): Eukaryota > Metazoa > Chordata > Actinopteri > Cypriniformes > Cyprinidae > Tor > Tor tambroides. Next base: position 11,143 of record JAFVLL020027637.1, read on the forward strand.
GGCAGTGACATTGATCGACCTGTGATCACTTCAAAAGGGCTTAGCCCAGTTTCTCTGAACGGATACGGCACAGAACTAACGGAAGGGCATCCACCCACGTTAGCCCTGTAGTTCCATATTTTGCCAGTCGTGTTTTAAGAGTGCGATTGATTCTTTCAACCAAGCCTGACGCCTGAGGATGCCCTGGACAATGAAAATGCCATTGAATCCCCAGAAGTCTACAGACTTCTTGACATACCTGACCAGTAAAGTGTGTGCCCTGATCAGAATCAATAGTGTGTGGCATTCCCCATCTAGGAATAATGTCTCGAACCAGCACCTTAGCTGTAAAGGCAGCAGTGCCTTTCTTGGTGGAGAAAGCTTCGACCCACCTTGAGAACTTATCAACTACAACTAAAACATCTTGATAACCCTTGCATTTATGTAGAGTTATAAAGTCACATTGCAATTCATGAAACGGCCCTGAGGGTGCAGGTGTTCTGCTTGCAACTGATGGAATTGGGGGTGCCGAATTGTGTTTTTGACAAGTTACGCATCCGCGAACCACTTCTTCTGCATGTTTCCTAAAACCCTTCGCCCACCAGATTGCGTTAAAATGTGGACACATTTGAAAGACGCCTAAGTGTCCGACACTGTGTATCTGTGTGGCCAAATAAGGAATCAAGGCTTTTGGAGCTACGATTCGCTTTTGATATCTCCAAATTTTGTCATTTGCCAATTTGCAACCATTTTCAATCCATTCCCATTTCTCCTCTCGGGAGCATTGTTCCTGCATCTCAGCTATGTCTTTGAGCTGTGAGTAGTGTGTCACACGCAGATGACATGTTTGAGCAGTAGGAGTTTCTGCCGTTCTTGCGGCGGCAACCGCAGCTGCCTGGTCAGCAAGGGTATTTCCTTTAATCTCACTAGAATCTCCCTTCAGGTGGGCTTTCATCTTCAGCACCTCAACCTGTTTCAGGAGCTGCAGAGCCCTCAGAAGTTCCTCCACCTCTCGACCATTCTTAATGGGTATTCCTGCAGACGTGAGGAAACCTCTCTGCTGCCAACCTGCTCGGAAGTCATGCACAACACCAAAGGCATAACGAGAGTCAGTATAAATGTTAGCCGTTTTGTTGTTAGCCAATTCACATGCTTTTGCGAGCGCAATCAATTCAGCTTGCTGAGCTGACGTTCCCGGTGATAGGGCACCAGAAGCTAAAACTTCTGAGTCTGTAGTTACTGCCCAACCTGCCTTGTGTTCCCCTTTGTCCACAAAAGATGAACCATCAGTGTATAAAATCAAATCAGGATTTTTAAGTGGCAAATTGTCTAAGTGTTCATCAACACGTAATGTTTGTACAATCTCTACACAGTCATGGCTGTTGGGAATTGCTTCGGACGGAGCAAGCAGTGTAGCTGGATTTGATGGAGTGGCTTTTTCAATAGTGATGTTTGGCATTTATAGTGCATTGGACCATTTGATCCATCTAGGAAGTGTTACATGAGCAGCTCTCCCTAGAGATAACAGAGCATGCACAGAGTGTGGGCAGCGAATGGTTATCTTTTGGTCAAGCACTACGGGTGATGCGCATTGCAAGGCCAAATAAACTGCCTGAACTGCTCGTAAACACGACCCCCAGCCTTGTGAAACAGTGTCAAGTTGCTGTGAATAATACCCTACAGGTTTATTTTGAGCTCCCCATTCTTGGGTTAAAACAGATGTCATGTAGACTTTTTGTTCGTTCACATGCAATGTAAAAGACTTTCTGTGGTCGGCCATGCCGAGTGCAGGAGCTTTGCATAAGGCATGTTTCAATTCCTCAAAAGCCATTTCAGCTTCAGGAGTCCAGTTAACTGGGTCTTGGGCTTTTGGATTTCCTTTTAACAAATTGCTTAAGGGTTGTGATTTTTCTGCATACCCTTCAATCCAACTACGGCTGTAATTACATTGCCCCAAAAAGGATCTCAGCTCTCGAATGGTTTGAGGAATTGGATGTTTTAACAGCCTCACAGCGACTAGGTGTTATTCGCCACTCACCCTGAGATATACTCTGACCAAAATAGATTACTTCTGCCTGACACAGTTGAGCTTTTTTCAGGTTTTCTCTGTGACCTTTGCTGTACAGGAAATCAAGCAGCCGCCTGACATCCCTCTCATGTTCAGTTTTATCTTCTGAACAAATCAAAACATCATCAATATACTGAATGACAACTGATGTTGAATCAAAATCTTTCAAATGTCTTTGCAAAGATTGTTGATAGATAGTAGGAGAATTGTGGAGACCTTGAGGCAATCGCGTAAAGATGTATTGTTGACCTTGAATTGTAAATGCGAACCATGATTGGATTTCTTTAGCAATTGGCACAGACCAAAATCCAGTAGCCATATCAATTACAGTAAACCATTTGTGTTCTGATTTAATCAATCTGAAAATTGTTGATGGGTTAGCCACAAGAGGACTGATCTTATCAATGTACTGGTTTGCCACTCTATAATCAATTGTGAGTCTCCACAATCCATCTGGTTTCCTTACAGGCCATACAGGGCTGTTACTGGGACTGCTGATTTTAATAACAATACCTCCTTCCTCTAGCTTTTCAACCACTGGCATTATACCCTCCACTGCAGCTGGATTCAGAGGATATTGTTTCGTACAAGGAGTAGTTCCTGTAAATTTGACGGGCTCCATGTCAAGTAACCCACAATCAGTTTTGTTATTTGCCCAAATTGGGCGTGATTTGCACATCAGTGCTAACTAATGTTCTCAATTGCCATGTGACTTTCCCGTCTCTGAATTGCAAATCTGAATTTAAATTCATTAGTACATCCATTCCCAATAATGGCTGAGTAACCTTACCCACCCATACTGCAGTAGTGATTACATGTGGGCCAAACAGAAGAGTGAGAGGCTGTGTTTTTGTGAGAAATGTCCCTTTTCCTGTTGCACCTGTAACATGAATAGTTCTGATGTCAAAGAAACTTCCGTAAGGAAATCAGATGGAATTGCACTTATCTCTGCACCTGTATCAATAAGCAGATCTAGATCCAATGATGTGTTTAGAATATGGGCCCTTACATACAAGCCGTCTGGCTTAGAAATAACCGCTCCCTCCAAGGCCCTGAGAGAGGAGGGGGGCTTATCTTGTTTCCCTGGGATTGTTGTGTCTCTGCCTCCGCAGCCGCTGGGCCTGCTGAGACAGCGCTCAGCAGCCTCTTCTGTGTTTCAAGCGGAAGCTGACCAAATTGAGAAACCGGGTCTGAAGGAGGGAGAGGTGGAGGAGGAAGAGGGAAAAAGGCTTCAATTCTCTGACTTTTTGGCCTCTTTCTAACTTTGCAATTTTTCGCCCAATGTCCACTCATTCCGCATTTCCAACAAGCATCTGACTTTAAAATTTGGCTTGCCCTAAACATTTGGTTTGCTTTTGGCACTGCTCCAGATTTTCTCAGAATGTTGTCAGAGCTGTTAGGATCTGCAATCAAAACACGCAGTAATTTTGAAGCTTGGTTTTCTGCTCGTGCCACATCTCTTGCAGTAATTAGCAATTCTTCAACCGTTAAATTGGTGTCAGTAGGGAAGCCTAAGCCCTCCTTCCTGTTACACACTCCTTTCCTAATTTCAGGAATTAACCCATTCAGCCAAACTGATAGGAAAGGCCCTCCTTTTCCTGGGATCTTGATAAAACTTGATGGCTCACAGCCCACATCCAAGCCAGAGTAAAGTGAAAAGGTCTCACACAATCGTTCAGTGAAATCCTCCACACTTTCATCTGTCTTTTCTTTACATCTTGTGATTTCATTCCAATCTACTTTTTGCTGTTATGCTTTCCTGCACCAAGCCTTAAGTTTCTTCCATCCTTCTTTCTCAGCTCTGTCAAGCAGTCAGATGTTCACCATTTACAGCGTCACCAAGAGCTTCTTTCAAATCTCTCCTGTCTGCTGATGACAGATTGACTGAGACTATGCTGAACCCATCTCTGACTGACAGAGAAAAAAATCTCTTTCAGAGCTTCCAATCAAGCTAAAGCTGATCTTGGATCTTTTCTGACATTCCCTACCTCCTTTGACCACTCATACACTTCTTTAGAAGTCAGGGGTGAATATTTGTACTGCACAACATCTGACTCTCTGACCTCACGATCCATTAACACATTCCCTTCTTTTGTTTTCTGAAGATAAACCTCAGTCTGCTTTTTCCCCTTCTTGACGTTAACTCTCAATGGTCTAAGCTTTGCTGTTGCCCCTTCACAATCATCGGTGTCTGTGTCAGAATCTGAATCTGTGGTCACGTCAGTGTCACTACCAGTATCACATGCAGGCAATTTTGGTAAAACCACAGAAAATTGCTTCCGATCAGTCTCTTGTGTAATTTGGACATTAGCTGTTTTAGTTTTCTGTTCATTTTCAAGCTGAGTTTTTAATTCCTGACACCTATCTTGTAACCCCTTCAGCTTTCTCTCCATGACTTCTTTGTCTCTGTTATGATTGTCTAATTGCTGTTTAGTTTCCCATTTTCTACATTTAGACAAAGTGGCAAAAATCCAAGGGATTCGCCTTGATTCTCTGGTTTTCATTGTTCGAATTTTACCCCATGTTTTTTTGATGTCTTTAGCTTCCCAAAGACCGCCCCTTTGCACCTTGATTTTATATTTAGCAACTATTTCTTGTTCTGCTTCTTTGATCTTAAAGTGCTCTTTCAGTTGTTCTGTCAGCATTTCAATTACATCATCTAGCTTAACGTCCGACACCTCCATAACTGAAGAAATGATATAATCTCACCCAGTAGCCAAGCTACTCCCACAGCACGTACTGAATTTTCATGAAATGTCAAGACACAGAACACACTCACTCTGCTTTGCAGTAGTTAAGCCAGGAAAAGACGCCTGCTGGAGTCGCCCCCCCGTCCTCTGGCCCAGAGTCAGAAGCCCAGTGGTCTGGGACATTCCACCATCTGGTCATGCGAGAAACAATCTTGACTCCGCTCTTATGGCGATAACAGCAGTGTTATTCCATCCTGCCGACTACGCCAAAATGTTAGATCAGGTCTCCACGCCAGACAATATTTAGGATCCAGCCCCGGACGCCAGATCCCGTCAGAAAATATGTTTGTCCAGTAACAGAACAACTAGTCAGCAGAGCTGTTGATACCCAGAATGAGTGTTTAACAGTCTTCTGTCAGTCAAGAAGTTGACCGAGAAAAGCCAGAGAAGAGCAGAAGCAGGAGACGAAGTGATGATGGTAAAAAGTAACAGAGTTTATTGAACAATCTTAGTTGCGTATGTTTCAATGTTCAGACTTCGTCTGACCAGCACAAATTCAACATGTACTGTTATACCAAAACTGCTTCACAGCATCATCCCATAAACCTTGAGTTTCCATAAACATTCCCCCTTATCTATCTCTATTCATACAGACAAAACAGTTCATGAAACCCCACAAGCATGAGATTGAACAACAATGAAAATGCATAAGCAAGGAAAAATTAATAAGAAATATAATATATGAAATATAGAAACATAATAAATGAATAAACATAAATGAATAAACAATAAAAATACTTAATATAATAATAAATTATAAAAATAATCAAAATAATCAAAAATAATAAATCATATGAATGACTAATAATTATAAAATGATTATTTATATATATATATATATATATATTTATTTATATATATATATATATACACTGCTCAAAAAAATTAAAGGAACACTTTGAAAACACATCAGATCTCAATGGGGAAAAATATCATGTTGGATATCTATACTGATATGGACTGGGTAATGTGTTAGGAACGAAAGGATGCCAAGATAAATGAAAATTATCAATCAACTGAATTAAAAGACACCCCAAAAATCAAAGTGAAAAAATGATGCAGCAGGCTAGTCCATTTTGCTGAAATTTCATTGCAGCAACTCAAAATGTTACTCAGTAGTTTGTATGGACCCCACGTGCTTGTGTGCATGCCTGTCAACATCGGTGCATGCTCCTAATGAGACGACGGAGTCTGGGGTATTTTCTCCCAGATCTGGACCCAGGGCATCACTGAGCTCCTGGACAGTCTAAGGTGCAATCTGGCGCCGTCAGATGGACCGAAACATAATGTCCCAGAGGTGTTCTATTGGATTTAGGTTAGGCGAGCGTGGTAGCCATTCAATGGTATCAATTCCTTTATCCTCCAGGAACTGCCTGCATACTCTTGCCACATGAGGCCACCAGGAGCAACCCAGGACCCACTGCACCAGCGTAGGGTCTGACAATGGGTCCAAGGATTTCATCCCGATACCTAATGTCAGTCAGGGTGCCATTGTCTAGCCTGTAGAGGTTTGTGCGTCCCTCCGTGGATATGCCTCCCCAGACCACCACTGACCCACCACCAAACCGGTCATGCTAAACGATGTTACAGGCAGCATAACATTCTCCACGGCTTCTCCAGACCCTTTCACTTCTGTCACATGTGCTCAGGGTGAACCTGCTCTCATCTGTGAAAAGCACAGGGTGCCAGTGGCGGACCTACCAATTCTGGTGTTCAATGGCAAATGCCAATCAAGCTCCACGATGCCGGGCAGTGAGCACAGGGCCCACTAGAGGGCGTCAGGCCCTCAGGCCACCCTCATGAAGTCTGTTTCTGGCTGTTTGGTCAGAGACATTCACACCAGCAGCCTGCTGGAGGTCATTTTGTAGTGCTCTGGCAGTGCTCATCCTGTTCCTCCTTGCACAAAGGAGCAGATACCGTTCCTGCTGATGGGATAAGGACCTTCTACAGCCCTGTCCAGCTCTCCTAGAGTAACTGCCTGTCTCCTGGAATCTCCTCCATGCTCTTGAGACTGTGCTGGGAGACACGGCAAACCTTCTGGCAATGGCACGTATTGATGTGCCATCCTGGAGGAGTTGGACTGCTGTGCAACCTCTGTTGGGTCCAGGTGTCGCCTCATGCTACCAGTAGTGACACTGACCCTAGCCAAATGCAAAACTAGTGAAAAACAGTCAGAAAAGATGAGTGGAAAAAATGTCAGTGGCCTCTACCTGTAAAACCATTCTGTTTTGGGGGTCACTATTGTTGCCCATCTAGTGCTCCTGTTATTAATTTCATTAACACCAAAGCAGCTGAAACTGATTAACAACCCCCTCTGCTACTTAACTGACCAGATCAATATCCCAGAATTTTAATTGACTTGATGCTATACTCTGATTAAAAAGTGTTCCTTTAATTTTTTTGAGCAGTGTATATATATATATATATGATTATAAATGAATTAAAAAACATTAAAAAAACAAACACAACACAATTTGCATGTGAGAATCTATGGATCCTTCACCCGCTTCCATGTTTTTCCTGTATTCTTTGTCTCTCTCTTTCTGTCTTCTATTCTCTTCTCTTCTCTTCTCTTCTCTTCTCTTCTCTTCTCTTCTCTTCTCTTCTCTTGCTGTGCCTTCCTGTAAGCGTGGGATTGGTGGATGATCTGGCATGAAGCTTTAAAGGGCTGTTCTAGCAGTAGAGAATGTGCTCATTTCAGTGTCTGACGCATGTCATTTGGCTCGAAGGGTTTTCCTTCCAGCCGACGGACCAAAGCTATTGATTAACACTTTAGTGAGTTACTGTTTCTTTCAAAATGTTGCTATGAATTTCTTCAAAAACAGACATAGTAACTTCTTTCTGAAGGTGTGGTCAGATCTGTCTGTCTTCCTTTCTGATGTTATTGATCTTCTCAGAAAAGAAGGAAGCAAACTCATTGCATTTGCTGTCGGAGAACATTTTCCTGCGAATCTGACTCGGGGGTTTGTTAGTCTCTCAACAGTAGCAAAAAGAGTGTGTGCTGTTTAAGTTGCTGTTTATAAGGTTTTTTAAGAAGGTCTGAGTAGCTGTGCCTAGATCCACATTGAAAGCATGAAGGCTGTCTTTTTAGATGTTATAGTGGATTTCAAGTTTTGTTCTTCCACCACATTCTCTCAGCTTTTCATTGAGTCTCTCCAAGGTGTTTTTTGTCTGCCAGTCTTCTTACAGACTTTAACAGGAGCAATATCATCAATACCGTTCTTAACTTTTGAGTTAAAGGAATCAAGGAGAAAATCAACAGAGTCTGAATATATGCTTGGTGTTAAAGAAAGCCTTCATAATTAGCACCCTAGTGTTCTCATTTATGCATCTCATTCTGATAGACACAGATCTACATTCAGTGGTATGAGAAAACAATATATCAAAGAAAATTCAGAAATGATCAGATAGTCCTTAATAACAATGGATGAAAATCGATGAAATCTTTAGACCCTTACTGATAAGTAAATCTAGAATGCAGCTACAATTGCATGTGGGTCCATGCATATGTTGAGTCAGATAAAACGTTGAAAAAAAAAACAGTTATGATTTTGCATGAATGAATCGCATTTGGTCCCGTACGGTATTGCATACCTTGTCAGTGTCGTGAGCTTGCTTGGCCATTTGTTGTGATAAACAGGAAAGTGTGTCCAGCTGAATTCAATTAGTGTTTTGTTAGATGGGTATAAAAAAGCATAGTTTACTGCAGCAGCCGTCGTGTGAAGCCCTCCTTGTATGAAGACCGAAGATTGTAAAGACCATGCGACTCCACTGGGCAGGGACACCGGCAAGGGACACAAGTATCGTTTTTTATTTGTCCTTTTTCCTACAACTTGTTTCACTACTGTTTCAGTTTTTTATAACCAATTCTTACTATGTGTTTTCAGATCCCTACTATCACTGCCACTTGCAAACCATGCTTCACACACTGTAGGCAGCGCAATCCTAACAACCTGTGCACTTTGCCTATGTCTACTAATGCACTACTTTTATTTTTCTATTGCTCTCTGGAACTGTTACTTCCATTATTACTCATTCAAGGCTAAACCTCATGGCCCTGACAGAGACCTGGATCAAACCAGAGGACAATGCTACACCTGCAGCACTCTCCAATAATTTCTCCTTTTCCCACACCCCCCGTTTGACTGGAAGAGGTGGAGGTACTGGTCTGCTCATCTCTAATAACTGGAAATTTACTCCTTTACCATCTCTGGGTATCAACAGTTCCTTTGAATCACATTCGGTTACTATTACCTACCCTCTTAAAATAGATTTTGTAGTTGTTTATTGACCTCCAGGACCACTAGGTAACTTCATGGAAGAATAAGATGTGTTGCTCTCAACCTTTCCTGAGGATGGTACTCCCCTAGTTATACTTGGAGACTTCAACATCCACCTAGATAAACCTCAGGCTGCAGACATCCACACTCTGCTTACTTCTTTTGATCTCAAACGAGTGTCAACTACTGCTACTCACAAATCAGGCAACCAACTGGACCTTATTTACACACGACACTGCTCCACTGATCATGTGCTGGTTATCCCACTGCACACCTCAGATCACTTCCTACTCACTCTTAACCTCAACAAGATTCCTGGCACAACACATACCCCTCCACATGTCACTTTTCGATGTAACCTACGCTCTCTCTCACCCTCCCGGCTATCTGCTATTGTTTCATCTTCGCTTCCTCCCCCTAAACAGTTATCATCTCTTGATGCTAACAGTGCTACTGATACTTTCTGTTCCACTCTGATGTCTTGTTTAG
>JAFVLL020027638.1:0-20705 GCA_021397915.2 Tor tambroides
AGTATACTTGCGTGTATTAGTGCAAATAAAATGAAGATAAATGAGAGCGCAAACGAAACGCGACTACCTCCTCATCTTGCCGCCGGAAGTCCCCCTCCTTCTTCATTTTTAACTCTGGTGTTTACTGTGCATTGAAACTATGTACAAGGTTCACAACTTCATTAAAACAATATTTGAACTCCATAACCTTAGACCTATTGCTCATTTCACATATTCTCAAATGAACGTATCAAAAAAAGCATTCTGAGTTGACTGAGCAGCCTTGAGCAGCCTTGAGCAGACTGAGCGAGTGGAGCAGAATCTTCAGAAGGGCACGCTCTGCTCTGGAGGAAATTTTACTGCTCCACTCCACTCACACGGGGGCGCTACAGCACAACAAAAGTGGAGTCCGATTCGCTCTACAAAGTCCAGTTTTTCTGCAAAATTGAGTTATGTCCAAAACCTACTTTTGTGAACTAGTCCTAGGTTTTTCGCCTGATCGGAATCAAACCAGTGCAGAAATGTTCTGTGGACACAGAATATCAATAGTTATCAAAAAAAGTTGAAATTTTGATTTTCACGTGCAACAATATGCAAAAACGTTCAATGCTAATTTTAGCCAATTGCTAAATTTAGCTATAACTCTTGAACGGATCTAGATATCTTCACCAAACTCAGTACACATGTACGAGCTCAATCTTTGGTCAAATAAAAAAAAATGTGCAGCTCTGCCACTTGGTGGTGGAAAATGGTTATAACTAGGCAAGCGTTTGTCCAATCGACTTGAAAATTGGTATGCAGCGTCCTTGTCCGAAGGGGCACAAGTGTATATGAGGACATTCGCGTATCTCAAAAAAACATGGCCGCCATTGGCCAAAAACCTTTAAGCAACCATTAGACAACGTTAACGGAGGTCGATCGGAACAAAATGGGCATTTTCAACTCATGGCCCTAAAGGTCTGTAAGAATTTTGAAAGAAATCGGCCACTGGGGGGCGAAGTCTAACATTTCACTGCTGGTTATACTCTGTATAACTGTGTATGTGACAAATAAAAATCTTGAATCTTGAAACTGCATTTTTCAAGTGCATAAATGATTGTATATTGCACGATTTTTCATACATACACTCAATATTCATATCATTTGATAGATCTCCTCATGCTGAGCAACTTTGTCTCAAGAACCACTGCTGTCAACCAAATCATTCATTAATTATTCTCAATTATTTTAAAAAATCTACTTTTGGGAACTAGTCTTAGGTTTTTCGCTCGATAACACCACTGCAGCACAATTCTCTGGGCTCTCTAGATCAATAATTATCAAAAAATGTTGAATATATAATAGGGTCATTTATAAAAGGGGGAGTGGCCAAATATACCCAAAAGCCTATAAAACCTAAACGAAAACTCAAAACTTTACAAACTTAGAGGAAAAATGTGACACATGACTCTTAACAAGCATGCAAAGTTTCATGAATATCAGACCATAGGTGGTGCTATAACAGTAAAAAAAAAAAAAAAAAGTATTCAAAAACACAATATTTCAATTGTAAATGACCTTAAATTGTAATAAAAAGTTCATATATTCACACATACACTAGATCTTCATATCATATGATAAAACCCCTGCATTCTGAACAACTTTCCCTCTGGGATCAATACTTTTGAAAATTTGAATTTTGTCCTTTGGTTAGCTATAATGGGGTCATTTAAAAAAGGGGGCTTGGCCAAATATACCCAAAAGCCTATAAAACCTAAACAAAAACTTGAAACTTTACAAAACTTGGTGAAAACGTGTCAGATGACTCTTAACAAGCATGCAAATTTTCGGAGATCGGACAATAGGTGGCGCTATAATAGTTAAAAAGGCCTCAAAGACATATTTCTATAGTAAATGTACCTCAAATTACAAAAAAAAAGTTCATATATTCACACAAACACTAGATCTTCATATCATATGATAGATCTCCTCATTGTGAACAACTTTGCCTCTGGGACCAACGCTGTCAATCAAACTGTTCATTAAATATTTGAGATTATTAAAAAAAAAAAAAAAACTACTTTTGTGAACTAGTCCTACATTTTAAACTCAAAATCAATAAAATCAATGCAGTACAATTCTTTATAGTCTCTAGGTCAATAATTATCAAAAAAAATCTTGAACATTTGCATTTGGACAGCTGTAACAGGGTCGTTTTAAAATATGGCCTTGATATAGTGTCTCCAAAACCCTATAAATCCTAAATCAAAGCTCCAAACTCCATGAAAGGTGAGCACATGTGTCATATGATTGTAGACAAGCATGCAAAATGCAAAATCTATGGGACTCAGACATTAGTTGCCTCTAAAACAGTTAAAAAGTTGAAAAACAGTACATTTAAATGACAAAATCCCTGGAATTGCCTTTATAACCACTAGATGGCAGCAGAGGACCACTAATTGGCTCATTCTTCTCACTGATATAGCTCTTTTTACAGGTTTTCCATTTGTATTCATGTCTATAAATTATAAAGACACTATGATAACATTTAACATCACATTTTGCCAAAGTTTACCACTTCATTTACATTGAAGAATCACATTTTGCAATTATGACAAATTATGATTACAGTGAGACCTGAAAATTGCATTATAAAGACAAGACTTGCAGTAAGCATTTTGTTACCTATCATTTACTTTAAACCTCTATTTCTATAACAAAATGTGTTTGCATGTGTGTAAGTACGCTTACTTTGTATTAAGTATTATACTTAAACCCTTTCATTTCAGGTTGAGTATTTTTGTGTTTCAATATTCTTCATCATGGATGTGTTGTAATGTCAGTCCAAACTTTCAGGTTGGCCTAGACCATGACAGCTTAGATGAAATAAAGGCCTTAAAGTGCTTGAACCCCGGTAATCGCTGCTTGCAGCTATATTTTCTAAATATATTTGTATGTATCAATATATAGCCATATATTGTCAATGCATATTTTGAAAAATATGAGCACTCGTTTCTAATATATGGAAACGTATTATGTAATACATCCCATTATATTTTGCAGTACATTCCCATAGATTTTTGTTCCTTAAGGGATATGCAGTTATACATAAGGGATATGTAGACATACTAATGGTATAACAATAATACTGACAAACCAATTAGTATACTAATGAATTTCTGTGAACTATCTGAGACAATATACAGCCCTATAGACAAGGGGTGACCCTGAATAGTCGACGATTCGATGCTTTGATAGGAGGAGGCTGATTCGACTCCCAGTCTCACAGTCGAATATTCGCTGAGGTGTTATGGTCGTGCCATATCAGCTATATGGGGGTGCTCAAATGTCTGATTTCACATAGAACTACTGGTTTTCTCCCAATAAGTTAATACAGCTTATTAAGATAATGCTGTAAATAAGAATCTGAAAAGAAAGAAGCTTTAGATAAATATTTTAATGTGCGTGAATAAATCCAACCACCCCTATAGATTTAAGTTTCACTTTCCATAATCTGTGACCGACAGAGGATTTTGGCGGCAGGGATTTAAATCTTTAACAAGACTCAAACTGACACAAGCAGAGTGAAAGACTGGATTTTTTTGATCAGGTAGGGTACAAGTAATTTCAAAACATTTCAGCCAGTTCATATATATATTGTGTATGTATTATTTATCTCGTATAAGATGCATTCGGTTGAGTTGGGCTGCAGTAAAACGCTTCATTGTAGTAGGCTACATCTCGTCAGCGCGCAGCGCGAGCAGCACAAACAATGCAGATTATTAATAACTATGACTGGGATTATTCATAACATTATAATGAGAACAGTATTATAATAAAACGCTTTGAATTTTTAGAGTTTAGTTGCCGTGTTTCTGCACATTGTTGCGTGAAGAACACGTCCACAAAAGGAGTTCATTCAGAGACACGTTCATGCATTCGGGGCATTTTGTGCAGATAGCCTGTGAGACGTAATATTAACGTTATGTTGTATAAATAACGAAGCGTATTCTATATGAGATAAATGATAAGTTAAATCTCATTGATTAAAACCCTGATATGATATGCTTCATTCTAGCCTACTGGTCATCTTCAGCGCGCGCAGCTCAAAACAGAAATGCAGAACATTAGTAATACTGTCATATACATAACGTTATAATGAGAGCACTGTTGTAAAAAATATTGTGAATTCTTAGGGTTTCGCTGATGTTTAATGTTAACTAGCTTTTAATCAAAACATAAAACATTATTTTTGTATCTGCCAGGCATCCGTTACACATTTTCCCTGTGTGTTAATGTGAGTAATTATGACTGTCGAATGTCTGACTACTTGACTCTTGGTAATGTATTTAGCCCCGCCCCCAAACATATGATTCGACTATTAGTCGACTATCGGCAAATTGCAAAAATTCCGATTTGACTATGAAAATCCTTAGTTGGGGACACCCCTACTATAGACATCGTATGATGTGTGTAGCATGCCTGTACCTTTCATGCCAGGGACACCAGGCCACCCAGGTAAACCCCGCTGACCTTGCAGCCCATTAGAACCAGATAAACCTGGGAATCCTCGAGAGCCATGAGGACCTGGTGGTCCTGGAGGCCCTGGGGGTCCCACTCGTGTGTAGCAGTGTTCACAGCTTCTGCGATGACTGTGTTGGCTACTCAATAGTAGAGCAGGAATCTCAGCTGTAACAAAAAAACAACAAAAAAAAACACACACACACATAATAAGATACAGGAATGCCTCTGGCCCAGAAGCCTTTATTTCTACTGAATATTTACATTCAATGTTTGAAATGAACTTTTCTTTTCACTCACCAGCCAATTTGGCTGCTAAATTTTGCTATAAACTTACCAGCTATTGAGAACTTCTACTACCCAAAATAAAAATATCAGAAATAAACCAGATTTTAAAGGTCATTCAAATATACTGTATTTACTATTAAATCTGCTTCTGAAAGACTGAATGGCTTTCAGTTTTACTAAAATCACAATTGCTTACTACAATTTATTTTTTTATTTTTTTATTGCTAATATTGGAGTCTCCTGGTTGGAGGACATAATTTATGAATCACAACTGGCAAATTGGTCTGGAGAGATTCTGGATGAATGAATGGTCTCTGATCTCTTGTCAGGTGTTCTCTATCCTCATCAGGCATTATAGGAGAAAATTTAGAGCTGTTAAACTGGCAAATGGAGGTTTCAAAAAGTATTGAATAAAAGGGTGCCGTTAATTGTGGCCAATGTGTATTAGAGAAAAACATTTATTTCATAATGATATTTCCCCCCATTTTAAATTCTTATTATCCAATGAAAGGTTAGATTTTTGTGAATTTTTTTAATAAAAGATCAAAAGGATTAACAATGCAGATTAATTTTCACAGCCTTCTTTGATCATATTTACCAAGGGTGCCAATATTTTTGGCCATGACTGTAAATGAGTAACCCCCTCTAAGATTTAATAAATTCAGTTATTTCTCTTTACAGTTGTTCCAGCAACTCTGTTTTAAAAATTACCCCCCCCCCCCCCCAAAAAAAAAAAAAAAAAAAAAGCCAAAATTAATTAGGGAAATAGAATTTGTGATAAAATGTTGTTGTGCAAAAATGAGTACACCCTCCTATATATATATATATATATATATATATATATATATATATATATATATATCAGGACTATGGATTCAAAATTTTACAAAAAAAAAATAAAAAATTGTATAAATTCAATATCAATATTTATGTACACTACCAGTCAAAAGTTTTTGAACAGTAAGATTTTTAATGTTTTTTTAAAGTCTCTTCTGCTCACCAAGGCTGCATTTATTTGATCCAAAGTACAACAAAACAGTAAAATTTTGAAATATTCTTACTATTTAAAATAACTGTTTTCTATTTGAATATATTTTAAAATGTAATTTATTCCTGTGATTTCAAATCTGAATTTTCACCATCATTACTCCATGTTACTGTTTTTGCTGTACTTTGAATCAAATAAATGCAGGCTTGGTAAGCAGAAGAGACTTCTTTAAAAACATTAAAAATCTTGCTGTTCAGAAACTTTTGACTGTTAGTGTAGCCTCACTATTTTTAGTTTCTTGAACACTGAAAAGAGGTAAGTTTAGAAAAACCTGGCTTGAAATTAAAACGTGTCTAAATTTCAAGTTTTTTTCAATGCAAAACAAACAAACAAGCAAAAAAAAAAAATCATTAAAACGCTATATTTAAAAAAAAAAAGTTGTGTTATTTGAGCTGGACTTGTTTTTATATTCACTTGTAGATGTATTTATACAATTTATTAAAATGCTATAGAGCATTACTGGGAGACCATTTGGGTACTCACATCGAAGGACATCTCTGCAAATCTGCTGAATATGTTGCTCAGACAGCTCTCTGCCCTGTGAAAATGCATGTCATCATTGGAACAAGAGTGTCTATTTAATTGCCTATGCAACATTTTATCCTCCACTGACTACATTATCTCATTGCAGAAGAAGGCTACAGTACAACACAGTGCACAATAGGGTACAACCTGCTAAAAGGCGCCTTTGATATTATTTTCATCTAAACCACTAGATGGCACAAAAATGTGGCGTAGCACTTTCCAAAACATCCGCTTTTCAAGATGCACGTGTATATTTGTCTGATCTTTGACACGTTTGCGCGCAGCAGTGCAAAGTTGATTCTGTGCTTTCTTGATCTAATGTTTTTTAAAATGTTGTAGATTTAAGTAGCAAATGAGAATCACTAAAATGAATGCATATATTTTGAGACAAAGGTCTTCTTTATGATTTTCAGTTTTGTTTAAGATAATTAAAGCAACAGTTTTTAAATAATGAAAGAATATGTAAAAGTATGGTATTTGGGGTAAAAAGCGCCCCTGCTGTTGGGGTTAAAGGCACACAGCAATTAACACGATAATTAATAGATTGCTGACTTTTCCATTTGTTGACATGACATGGTTAGATTCAGATGGTAAATATGATATATTATGTTGGGTGTCCATATTAGAGATAATCACCATGTTAATCTTTACTTATTAAAACGATTTTGTTTCTGTATTATAAAATATATTTTTTATTAACATATTATAATGACAGTATATTTATTTAACAAAAATTAATTATTTTATTTTTCAAAATAAGCAGAAAATAGTACAAACTTTGCTAAAGTAATGGTTTTGAACAAGTATTAAAGGGATAGTTCACCCAAAAATGAAAATTGTGTCATCATTTGCTCACCCTCAAGTAGTTCCAAACCTGTATGAATTTCTTTGTTCTGCCAAACACAAAGGAAGATATTTTGAAGAAATATCCTCGTAACCAATAAATTTGTAACCAGGCTGTTTTGGAGCACCATTGACTTCCATAGTAGGAAAAAAAAAATAGTATGGAAGTCAATGGTGCCCCAGAACTGCTCTGTTTCCATATTCTTCAGAATATCTTCCTTTGTGTTCAGCAGAACAAAGACCTTCATACAGGTTTGAAACTACTTGAGGGTGAGTAAATGATGGCAGAATTTTCATTTTTGGGTGAACTGTCCCTTTAACTTAGACATTATTTAAAAAACCATTATTTTAGCTGAATTATTTGTATCAATATCGTGTGCCTTTTACCCCCCTCGCCACCTCATACATTTATAAGTTTTTTTTGTTTTGTTTTTAATAAATAACTTGAATGATTTATTTTCACACAAAATCTGTTGCTCCATTAATGTTTAATACAACGTATATATTTATTTTTCTGCAATTATACATTTTAGGTGCAGTGAATAGCACATTTTTCTTAATGTGGGCCTTTAGCCCCATTGTACCATATAGTTATTTAGAAACACAATACTTACAGGTCGTCCTTCCGGTCCAGGTGGTCCCGGGGGGCCTATTTCTCCGCTCAGTCCTCTGGGCCCCGAGGGTCCTGTCTGTCCTGTCTGTCCAGGGAGCCCCTGATGGCCGATCTGACCTCTCTGACCAGGCTCTCCTGATGTCCCTTTCTGACACCCACACAAATACAACTCAACACACTCACAGTACAGCTAATGGGGAATGTGGATTCAGATCAGAGATTCGCCCACCTCTCCTTTCTGGCCAGCTGGCCCGGGTAAACCCTGTTTATGAAGAGAGAAGTCAGAACTGTAAGAAGTAAGAACTGCATTACAAAACAGCTTCACAACAATAACACAACTATACTTTTTACAAGGCAACCGTATGATTTAGCAAAATGATATGCAATGCTAATTCTTCTTAGAACTGCCATGAAATTGATTGATCAAACAAATGCTGGAGATGCACTAGATAGTGATGCAAGGACAAGTAAAGATTTTGAATACATTTGTTCATTAATTGCTCAGTCCATCCATATGAACGAGTACATTTTAAATACACTGTTATTCAGTGATACTAGGAGAAAAAAAAGTGTATAGCATATTTTTGCTGTCATTGTAGTTCCATATACCCGAGTAAAATATTGAGCAAAATATTGACCCACCGAATAAACAACGTGTTATGCTTAGACTTTAAATGAACTACCATACTGCATGCACTGTGTTATAAAAATACCTTGCCTTGCACTTACAATATGGCTATAACGCACTCTGTTACTATCAAGAAGAACTCCACCACCTTGTGGTTGATTCTGTAATTTCAGATACAGAAATTCATGCTACTTCTTACTATTAAAGCATTTATTTTTATTTATTTGGTTTCTAATTCTTTAATGTGCAAAACTGAATAAACTAGTTTTTTTTAGACACACACATATATGTAACTTACATGAACACCAGGTCGCCCATAATCTCCCTTTTCACCTCTCATCCCCTGTTCAATTGCATAAGCATGTTTTAGTAAAACAGACATATAAATATGTAGGTTCAAACATCTTAGGTTCATGAACATAAAAGCATATTCAATAAAATCACTCATATTGTATGCAACATAGGCTACATCTTGAGTACTTTTAGGTACCTGAAATCTTGGAAAATGAATTTCAGCTATTATATTTTTGGTTGCATAAAAATCAATAACACGGACAGCGAATTGTTCACTGAAAGCTAGTGCTAAAATAAATGTTAATCTTTCTTATCAGAGATATCAGATATTATGATTATACAGCTCTATCAGATTGTTTTATTTTTCCCAAAATCTTTGTTTCCCATTTTTATTCTTCTGGAATCTGTTTCTAATGTGTTCATGTAATTCAATTTTAATAATCAAACTGGATGACTAATCAATTGAATTCATAAAACAATTTAATTATTTATTCCATTTATAGCCATAATAGAGCCTTATGAAACACTAGTTCATATTGTTATTCAATTAAGTCTACAGCCATACTTTGATTTATTCTTCCAAATTTTGCCAAAGTCCATGACATTCCACATTATTTTTATGACTGGATTGCGTTTTCCACATGGCGGAAATCATAGGCCTCTACTACAGCGACACGAAGGCAAGGCTCCCAGAAGCAACATCTTAGACATAACATGTCATGCTAAGCATACAGTAATCAAATCTGACAAAAGTTTACATTTATGCATTTCAGCTGCGTTTTTATGGTACAAAGAAGAACTCAGAAAATGGCCACATTTTCCATGGGAATACAAGCCAAAAGACATTTGAAAACATTCACTATAATCACATATAACAAAGAATGTATGATGGTTTTCTGGGCTTTTTATTCCATCTTAAGAGGAAGACAGTGTTTCCCCCAAATTCCTTATCCCTATACATTTCTACCAAAATCCTAATATTTAGCTTTAGCAATACGTCAGTAAACCACAACTAGCTATAAACAATATATTTTAATTTGACAGTCCAGCAACATATACACATTAAGTTCATTATTACAGTAAATGGTTTACTTACGTCTACTCCTCTTTCACCAGCATCTCCTCTTTGACCCTGTAATACATTTCACAGTACGGTTTGAAGAAAACAGTGACGATAACAACCCCAAAGATTTATATAATACAATAAATACAGTAGCAATAGAAATTCTATGAACCCTTTCTGCATAAATTTTTTACCTACTTTGTGATCAAATCCTATAACTAGAAGAGAATCCAAATAAACAAACAATACACAAATCTTTCTATTAAACCTGGACCTTAAAGACTGGTCCTCGTCTCACAAGGTTTCCAGCAAAGAGATTTCTGAGGACCACTCAAAAAAGTTGCCGATGCACACCAGGCTGGAAAAGCTTAAACTGTTTTTTAAAGAGTCTGGAATCCACTGACCTGATTGGAGAAAATTCAATATTACCAACAACAACAACAAAATTACCTCTGACCTTTCAATCTGTGTATCTGATCTTAATGCCTATATTAGTAGTAAACTAAAAAGTTGTTATTAGGACCACAAGCTCTCTCTTTCTATATATATGGTTACACTTTATTTTGATAGTCCACTTTAGACATTCTACTAACTATAAGTAACTTTGTAACTACATGTCAACTAATTCTCATTCATTTGCAACTACATGTCTACTAACTCTCAGACTGTTAGGTTAGGTTTAGGGTTAGTAGAATAAGTTGACATATACTTGTAAAGTTTCTCATAGTCAGTATGTTGTAAGTTGTGGACCCATCAAAATAAAGTGTTAGAAGATATTAAGCAGACAGTGTACTAATACTCTAATGACTGCTAGTTGACATGTAGTTGCAAAGTTACTTACTGTTAGTAGAATGTCTAAGTGGACTATCGAAATAAAGTGTTACCAAATATATAGGCTAACATGAGAGTTTAGATTGAAGGTGCTTTTTTCCAACCCTATGAAACCACTTGCAATTTCAAGCCCATATGTATGTGTTCTTCCCCCACTTTTAAGCCCAAAAGACTCTGACACTCTGCTCCATGCAATCATAAGCTCTTGCCTCTCCTAGCAATTTTTTATCTATGTATTACCTATTCATCTGCAGGAAACCCACACAGACACATGGAGAACATGCAAACTCCACACAGAAATGCATCCTGGCTCAGCTGAGGACCTTCTTTCTGAAAGGCAACAGTACTACCCACTGAGCTACCGTGTTGACCCACTTTTTATTAATTTTTTTCTCAAAAATACTGAGAAAAATTACTATGCTGACAATATAATTTGTAAAAACAACAACAACAACATTGTATATGATGCTGATACACAGTTTTCATTCTCATTTCAACTAGACAATCCCACGGTAACTGCCAAGCAGACATCTTGGCATGGATGAGGGTATAACACCTTCAGCTCAGCCTAGCAAAGACAGAGATCTTCCTGTCAATCTCAATTTCACCATACAGCTAAAATCATCAACAATAATCCCATCAAGATCAATCAGAAATCTTGGGGTAATCTTCGATGAGCAGCTCAACAACAACAGCAGCACGATCGTGCAGGTTTGCATTGCACACCATCAGGAAGATCAGGCGCTTTCTAATGGAGCGTGCTGCACAACTTCCAGTGCCTTGTCATGTCTAGGCTGGACCTCTGCAATGCTCCTCTGGCTGGACTTCCATCATGCGCAATCAAACCTCTACAAATGATTCAGAACACAGCAGGACGACTGGTCTTCAAAGAGCCCAAAAGAGCCCACGCATTCAAGACATTTAACTTAACTCTTACGAATCTACATTCTCTCTAGAAGCCTGAAGTCGGCGAGTGAGTGACACCTGATAGTAGCTTCCCTCACAGAGAGGCACTAAATTACTTTCCAGAATGTTATCTTTCACTGTTCCTTACTGTTGGAATGATCTTCCAAATCCTTTCCCTGGCAATATTCAAGAAACAGCTGCAAACTCATCTCTTACTGTCAGCACTTAACTGCATCCTGCTGAAAAAAAAAAAAAATCTATCCTTTCACTATTATTCACTATCCCTTCCTATTCTAGCTTGCAGTATTTTGAACGATGTGTGGACCTTTGTATTGCTAGCACGTCTCTTGGTATTGCCTCCTTGAGATGATCGCTTGTTGTATTCTTCATAAGTAAGCCGCTATAGATAAAAGCGTCTGCAAAATGAATAAATGTGAAAGTATTGCATTTCCACTAGTGGTTTCAAACTGTACATGTGATTTGTGTATACCTCTTAACTTGTCATAAATCACTGAATTAAACTGAAACTTGAAAACGCTTCTATGAAGTCTATCACGTGTACAGTACCATGTGTTGGGCAGTTACTGCTACTATTTTACCATATTTCAGATTATTTTCAAAAGTCTATACAGTCATTTTGAATGTTAGATTCATAACAAAATTGCCACTTCTAACACAGAGAGCAAACCAACAGCAATTAAGATTTAGCTCTAAATTTAAAAACAGCTGTCGTTAATTCATTTAGTTTCACTGAAAGCGGCCAATGCTTGTAAACCACAAGCAACATTTTCATGAATGCTTTTTTGTTTGCCATGGCAGAAATGATCATTACCTTGCTAAAGTTAATAGAGCTTCACTTGGAAAATGTGCTCACCATAACGTGGGCTTTTACCACCAAGACTGACCAAAAATGCAATGTCAGAGTTTTCTTTCTCATTAAATCAGAAGAAATAAATGTAATTTGGATACAGTAACAAAATCATTTTCAGGAAGTTTAGTAAATGTTCGAGACATCCAAAGCCCAGATATAATATGTGAGCCTGGACCACGAAAACAAGTCTTAAGTCGCTGGGGTATATTTGTAGCAATAGCCAACAATACACTGTATGGGTCAAAATGATCCATTTTTTTTTTAAGCCAAAAAACATTAGGGTATTAAGTAAAGATCATGTTCCATGAAGATATTTTGTAAATTTCCTACTGTAAATATACCAAAACTTCATTTTTGATTAGTAATATGTGTTGCTAAGAACTTCATTTGAACAGCTTTAAAGGCGATTTTCTCAATATTTTGATTTTTTGCACCCTCAGATTCCAGATTTTCAAATGGTTGTATCTCAGCCAAATATTGTCCTATTGTCCTACCATACATCGATGGAAATGTATAAATCTCAATTTTAAAAAAAAATTGACCCTCACCCTTGACTGGTTTTGTGGTCCAGGGTCACATATGATCAATCTTTTGGAGCTGTGATTAATAACTTACCTTCAGTCCCGGTGATCCTGGCATTCCTGGATGTCCTGGTTGGCCAGCTGCCCCAGGTTCTCCAGGCTTACCCTAGATCAAAAAAAGAAGAAAAAAAAAACACAAAATTGTAAAGATAATAACTCTTGCAGTCTATCATGCATGAGTCCTCTTCATTCACCCATCTGATGATGTTTAATTTGCATAGGATTTTACCTCTAGCCCTGGAGGTCCTGGTTGACCGGACTCTCCACTGTCCCCTTTAGTGCCCTAATAATGAAAATTTGAGTTTGAGTATTCAAGGTAACAAGTAAGAATTTGTACATTCTCTGTTAAAACAGGAAGTCTGGATGGGATGTATCGAAGCCTTTTGACATTTGCTATCTGCTAATAATAGGGAGAGAGACTTTCTCATTCTAGAGAGCATTTATTGGACAAAATACAAGGTGAGTACAAGCTTTTTTATTTCTGGCCTATGAAATATGAAATGAACAGTGGGAAAAAAATTATTTGATCACCTGCTGATTTTGTACGTTTGCTCACTGACAAAGAAATGATCAGTCTATAATTTTAATGGTAGGTTTATTTAAACAGTGAGACAGAATAACAACAAAAAATCCAGAAAAATACGCATTTCAAAAAAGTTATAAATTGATTTGCATTGCAGTCAAATAAGTATTTGATCCCCTATCACTCAACAAGATTTCTGGCTCCCAGGTGTCTTTTATACAGGTAAGGAGCTGAGATTAGGAGCACTCTCTTAAAGGGAGTAATCTCAGCTTGTTACCTGTATAAAAGACACCTGTCCACAGAAGCAATCAATCAATCAGATTCCAAACTCTCCACCATGGCTAAGACCAAAGAGCTGTCCAAGGATGTCAGGGACAAGATTGTAGACCTACACAAGGCTGGAATGGGCTACAAGACCATCGCCAAGCAGCTTGGTGAGAAGGTGACAACAGTTGGTGTGATTATTTGCAAATGGAAGAAACACAAAATAACTATCAATCTCCCTTGGTCTGGGGCTCCATGCAAGATCTCACCTCATGGAGTTTCAATGATCATGAGAATGGTGAGGAATCAGCCCAGAACTACACGGGAAGTTCTTGTCAATGATCTCAAGGCAACTGGGACCATAGTCACCAAGAAAACCATTGGTAACACACTACACCGTGAAAGACTGAAATCCTGCAGTGCCTGCAAGGTCCCCCTGCTCAAGAAAGCACATGTACAGACCCGTCTGAAGTTTGCCAGTGAACATCTGAATGATTCAGAGGAGAACTGGGTGAAAGTGTTGTGGTCAGATGAGACCAAAATCGAGCTCTTTGGGATCAACTTGCCGTGTTTGGAGGAGGAGGAATGCTGCCTATCACCATCCCCACCGTCAAACATGGAGGTGGAAACATTATGCTTCGGCAGTGTTTTTCTGCTAAGGGGACAGGACAACTTCACCGCATCAAAGGGATGATGGACGGGGTCATGTACCGTCAGGACCAGGGGCCGGATTCACGAAAATCTTCTTAAGAAATAAGTTAAGAAATTTTTTAAGATAAATTATACAAAGTTCGTAAGAATGTTCTTAAGTGCAATTCTTGGAAAATTCTTAAGTTCATTCTTAAGAACATCTTAATTTGTTTCTTAAGAAGAAAATCACAGTCTTTATCTGAGTGAAGACGACGCACTGATAAACTCGCACTTTATTGTCTTTTGCGCTTCCTGCAGATTACCCTAATAATCATAGTAAGCACGCACGGTTTTTTGTCGCGACTTTGACTGGCCCTCAGCTTCACGTTTTTAATGCGGCGTGTTTTTGAACAGCCTGTCTCAAGCTGCAGTGATCTGTTTCATTCGTTTTTGTGCTGTGTTTTTGCGCTCTCATCCGAGTGAGCGCTTCCGGTATGTGTGTCTGCGCTTGCGTCCTGTGTATCGGCACATTCATATGCGCTGCATACTGCCAAAGATTATGTTGTATTTAAAAGCTAAAAGAAAAGCGTCCAATTAAAACTCTCTATCTGACTTGTTTTTGTAGAGTTGCTACTGAGTTTTGAAGTCAGCAAAAAGTAGCGTCACACATAATCATAACGATCATTGTTTACATTATCAGTCATCGCTGTCACTTCAGAAAACTCGCGCACATCTCTATTAATAGTCATACTATATATTAGGCTATATGTAGCTAATGTTGTTGTAATGCTTAAATATAACAATTAATTTGAAATAACCCAATAAATTCATTAAATAATTCTTACTGTTTAAGACAAGTCTAGGGCTGTCCTAAATTTAAGAAGTTATGTACGATGATTTTTAAGAAGATTCTTTTTAAGAATTTGAATTCTTCTTAATTTTTGTCTTAAGAACAATCTTAAGAAAAAAGATAAGAATATTCTTAAGAAGAATGTTTGGGAATACAAAATATTCTTAACTTTCTTCTTAAGTTAAAAAATAAGAAGAAAATGGCAGTTAAGAAGAAATTTCTTCTTAAGAATGTTTCGTGAATCCGGCCCCAGAGCATTGAAGCCAGGGCACTGAAAACGGGTCGTGGATGGGTATTCCAGCATGACAATGACCCAAAACACACGGCCAAGGCAACAAAGGAGTGGCTCAAGAAGAAGCACATTAAGGTCCTGGAGTGGCCTAGCCAGTCTGCAGACCTTACTCCCATAGAAAATCTGTGGAGGGAGCTGAAGGTTCGAGTTGCCAAACGTCAGCCTCCAAACCTTAATGACTTGGAGAGGATCTGCAAAGAGGAGTGGGACAAAATCGCTCCTGAGATGTGTGCATACCTGGAGGCCAACTACAAGAAACATCTGACCTCTGTGATTGCCAACAAGGGTTTTGCCACCAAGTACTAAGTCATGTTTTGCGAATGGGTCAAATATTTATTTGACTCATTAAAATGCAAATCAATTTATAACTTTTTTTAAATGCGTTTTTCTGGAATTTTTTTTTGTTGTTATTCTGTCTCTCACTGTTCAAATAATCCTACCATTAAAATTATAGACTGATCATTTCTTTGTCAGTGGGCAACGTACAAAATCAGCAGGGGGTCAAATAATTTGTTTTCCCCACTGTAGTTAAGTGCAAAAAATTGAAAACTGAATTATTGAGCTGAATAATGACAATATGAATACTGTCTTTCCGACAGCTACTTTATAGCAGAATTTGAATGTGACTCTACTTACACATTTTCAAATCATAATCAAGGACCTCGTATGCTCATGCATTTGTGGGATTAGCAATTCCGACTGCAGATGGCGATATAATCTGTGAACCAGGTTAATTCTTTGATCACTGCACTGTCAATTTATGAGTCAAATCCATTTCACTGACAAGAGACATTCAAAGTGACTTTTCGTATTGATGCATAAAACAGTCTGACTGGCTCTGAGTCCATGGAAACTGAACAAATATTCAAACTGTAAACAGTTTTCTCTTGCTTTTTTGAGCATATTTAGAGGTTCCTCAAGCAGATTTCACCAGTCTTAACTTCAAAGGTCTTGCTTATTTTATTTGTAAATTATTTTTTTGAATCATTCTGCTGGTTACTTAACTTTATTTTATTTATTTATTTTTTTATTTTTTATTTTTTACCTGAAACTGGAAAAAAAATATATTAAAAAAATTGTTCAGTGATTTGGTATTGACTAGTGTGTTCCAGTTCTAGTTACGTCTAGTTTGATGGCTTTAGTGTGGTTTGGTTTGACCACTTCTCAGCTGGTCAAGCCATCTAAAAACAGAAAATCTTCTTGGTCTAGTTTACGTGTTTTATTTATATTTTAGCAGGGAAAAGTATTTTATATATACATATATATATTTACATTTAGTTATTTAGCAGACGCTTTCAGTACTTCAGACCTATGTGCCCTCTAGAAGCTTGCGTTTGAAGTGACACAGCACCTATTATTCCCAAAAGGCTACTTTGCGTCCATGTGATTTTTAATTTCACTGTTTCCCACTGGTGCGGAATGACCTGCCAGACTCAATCGAACAGCTGAATCCTTAGCCATCTTCAAAAGCTTGACTAAAGCATCATTATCTTGTTTAGCCCTGTAACTCTATCCTCTCTATTCTAATTCTAACATCTCTATATTTCATAAAAAAAAATAAAAATAAAAAATAAAAAAAAAACACACATGTTATCTATCACTTCTATTTATTCTCTAACTATGCTACTTTTTCTTTAAAAACTAACCTCAACTTTTCTTTTTCTATTATATCTGCTTGTTTTCCTTGAAAAAAAAAAAACACCTTACTATATTATTTGGAAATTATTAACCAGGGACTTGTCATATGCTTGCATGTTGTTGCTCTTTTGTTGGTTTTGATTGCTTCTATTGTCCTTTTTTGTAAGTCGCTTTGGATAAAAGCGTCTGCTAAATAACTAAATGTAAATGTATATATATATATATATATATATACACTAGCATTCAAAACGTCAGTAAGATTTTTTAAAACCAAAAATCATTACTTTTATGCAGCAAGGGTGCATTAATTTGATCAAAAGTGACATTTATAATGTTACAAAAGACATTTCAAATAAAGGCTATTCTTTTAATTTCAAATAAAAGCTAAACTTTGTTGAACAATCCTGAAAAGTATATCATGGTTTTCACAAAATGCAGCACATCAGCATATTAGAATGATTTCTGAAGGATCGTGTGACACTGAAGACTGCAGCAATGATGCTAAAAATCAACTTTCGTCATCACAGTAAGAGAAAAGAGTTATATTAAATTGTAATAATATTTCACATTATTGTTTTACTGTGAAATAAATGCAGCCTTAATAAGCAGAAGAAACCTCTTTAAAAAATATTAAAAATTTTTACTGACCCCAAACTGAGTTAAAGGTTGACAGTTAAATCTCTCTTTGGAACTTTTCAGAATATTTAGTACAAGACGTAACAGTGCACATATTTCTGCCTTCTCCTGTCATTGTTTTATGAAAAATGTCCATTTTATCTCATAAAGTGGTCAATGAGTCATAAAGAATAGTGTTGTTGGCTAGCATTCTGAAGTCTGAAGGTAACGGCACTAGAGATTTGAAATCTGGACATAGTCTGTTGTCTCCTTCCTTGGACACAATCTAAAAAACACGATTTGAAGCAGAACAAGTTTGAAGGCTTGTAACCATTTATAAGCTATGGATTTTGTTCTGCACAATTACACATCACATGTAGCAATCCACATGCATGTCTACACAGATGATGAAAGGCAATTGAGAAAAACTGTGCAGGGAGAACAAAGGGATTTCACCATCTGTCTTGCAATTGCTTTGAAATCACTATAATAATGTAATAAAGACTCCAACTCAGTAATCAATACCTATAATGTTTTCCATATGAATTCAACATTACAAAGGACATCTTGCATTTAGAGGGAAAAAACATGAATTGCGACCTTAGGGCCAGGCTGTCCACTTGAACCAGGTATCCCAGGCAATCCCATCTCGCCCTGTAGAGAGACAGACACAGTCAAACTGATGTTCTGAACTTTAAAATGCAATCAAAGTTTAGCAAATTTTGTGTGAGATTCATTCACACGTGGAAAAAAAAGTATTTGTAATGGTTCATCAAAATGAAGTACCTTAAAGGGGTAGTTCACCCAAAAATGAAAATTCTGCCATCATTTACTCACCCTCAAGTAGTTCCAAACCTGTATGAATTTCTTTGTTCTGCCGAACACAGACGAAGATATTTTGAAGAAAGTTTGTAACCAGGCTGTTTTGGGGCACCATTGACTTCCATAGTAGGAAAAAAAAATACTATGGAAGTCAGTGGTGCCCCAGAACTGCTGTTTCCCACATTCTTCAGAATATCTTCCTTAGTGTTCAGTAGAACAAAGACATTCATAAAGGTTTGGAACTACTTGAGGGTGAGTAAATGATGGCAGAATTTTTGTTTTTGGGTGAACTATCCCTTTAAGGTTTTTTTTTCTTTTTCTTTTTCTTTTTGAATAGTTTGTTTCACTTGGAAATACATACTGTAAATTAGTACAATGGGTTTTGATTTCTGTTTCTGGGAGCACTTTTTACAATATGTAATATAAGTATCAGGTGTCTCCAGAATGTGTCTGTGAAGTTTCAGCTCAAAATACCCCAAAGGTAATTTATTAAATCGTTTTGAAAATGCCTATTTTGAGTGGAAGCAGCGACACGCTGTTTTCGTGCATGTCTCTTTAAATGCAGATGAGCTGCTGTTCCCTGCCCCCTTTTACAGCTTGTTGCTTTTGCAGCTCTGCTAAAAACATGTTTGGTTTTGATTATCATGTTTATCATGCTGAAATCACTTGTTTTAAACCATATTAGTTTAAACTTCTTATATACGGTTTTGTGAGTGCACACATCCTAAGCACGCGTCTGTCACACGGCATGTGAGTACGAAACTAAGTTCTATTTCATGTCTTATTGCACTGTCGAACTGTCAAATAAACACGAGTTTATGTTAAAAACACATGAGTCAGTTTACACAGTCAGTTATGTCTGTGAAGGTAAACATCTGGGAGTAAATAAATATAAATAAATATACAGTAAATAAATCAATAAATGCACTGCTCTCTTGTCTCCTCTGAGGCTGGGACTCTAAACAGTGTTCTGTGCTCATCAGTGCAGCCAAAGACAGAACAGTTAGCATGCTTTGCTCGATCTTTCGCTATGGCGTTAGAACTGGTACACCGTTGTCGCTTGCAAAAACACAATAGCGGCACCGTGGGTGGAAACGTGCAGTTTAAGGGGTGGTAATATTATAATAAGATCCCCTTACCACTTCACGGGGGGAACGAAATCTGATGCGCTTGTTTTTTTCACAAGATTGAAAAGAAAGGCTTACCAAAGAAAAAAAATTAAATAAAATTACTGTTGTTCTTTTTCATGTTTTCTGGGTTGGTAGATGCATTACAGCACTTAAACACGGAAAATGTCAGATTTTCATGATATGTCACCTTTAAATAGCATTTAACTTCTCCAATACAATTAGGGCTGCAGCTAACGATTATTTTTATTGTCGACTAATCTATCGATTATTTTTTTTCGATTAGTCGACTAATCTATTGATTATTTTTCAATTAATCTATTTATTATTTTCTCATCAGTTGATGAATTCTTTAGTTAAATTATCAATAAATAATAACAGTAATTCTGCTATTAATCTTACTGTATTCATACGTTTTCTCATAATTAATACTTTACAAAAAATAAATAACAACAAAGAAAGAAAGGAAAGAAAATAATAAATAAAAAATAAGAAAAGAGAGAAAAAGAAAAATAATAACAATAAATAATTAATAAAAAAAGGAAAAAGAAAGAAAGAAAGAAAGAAAGAAAGAGAGAATTACAGGGCAGTGATAATCAATAGAAATGCACATTATGGCTGCATTCACAGTTACTGTTTGGGACTGACAGCAGTTGCTTACAGGTGAGAGACTTGAAATGTTTTATCACAGTGGACAGCCCGTTTTTAATAAGGACCCCAGTCGAGGCTTGTCCTATCCATCACACAGTTAAACAACTAACAATGACTTTAAATGCTTGTTAGCGAGTGCAGAGAGCGCGTTTGGCACGCGCGTCTCAGAGCTCGCGCGATCGCACCCACAGCACTGACGGCAGCTCCAGTGGATCTTAAAATGAACGCGAATCATTTCTCCGTCTCTGTGGGTGAATTAAACCCGTCATGATTATATAGGCAACTCGATGTCCCGTGCTGTTCCGTTAATTCAGCGCAGCTTT
>JAFVLL020027640.1:0-5000 GCA_021397915.2 Tor tambroides
AAACCAATTTTGAGTTGAGCTCCTGCCTTTGTATGGTGTTTCAAATGTATGTGCTATAGACAGCAGGGCAGCTCACAGTGTTTTAAAACAGAGCCTGTATGTTTGTGGGGTCTTTTTTTCTTAATGGATGTCTGGATGAATCACTGAGTTGCACTGGGTTATTCATGATGAAATATCAGCCTTGTGCTTGCCTGCTTTAGGCCAGAGCAAAAGTAGCAATATATCTGCCAACATGTGTTGCAATCAATGAGATCAGCTCTCTGGCTGATACATCTATTCATTTAACAGATGCTTTTATCCAAAGCGACTAACATATGAGGAAACAAGCGTCTTCACTTTGTCGATCACTTTTGTAAACATTTTAAGACTAGAGTAAATTGTTTAATCTGATCCTCCTGGAACAAAACATGTTTTCTTCATTGCAAGCATCACAAGCATGTTTTTAAAAAGTGAAAAATATGCTAAAAAGGTTTTGCACATTGCAATATGGGTAAATTAATGTGATCTGAGCAATGCAATTTCATTTACCTCCCAGTTTCGACGTAGCACCTAATGTTGTACTAAAACTTGCTGATTAAAATGTCAAAAAAAAGAAAGAAAAGCAAACTGACCTAAAATGGTAAGATGTAGGTTAAAAGTTTAATGGCACATTCTGTCTATTTTTATGTTATTTGCAGCAATATTTTCCAACTGTGTGCAGAATATAATTTGCAGTAATTTCAGTGGCACAGTATGAAATTGTTTCCCGTTTGAAATGTTGACTCAACCATTGATGTAATGGCGCAGAGCCGTCATACTGTTTAGTTTGAAGACTTTTGAAAGAAAAATAGACCAAAAGCAACACTGGTTCATGGAAATGATGAAGTGACAGGATGATTTGACAGAAGTAGCATTTAAATAAATCAATGACAATGAAAACCTTTAGAAAATGTGTTTGTTTGTTCCTGTCCCCCTTGATGAACAGACAGCCTTTTATCAACAACAGCACAACTGAATAATGCATGAAACATAATGGTGGTTGCTGCGACGTTACTAGGTGGTTGCTAGGGTAATTATTGCTATTTGCAAACTAACTGAATAGCTAGTTTAAGTTGTCTAGATTGCAGATTTCCATTGTTTCGTTTTCACGTTTCTCTCTCTTAAACACCTCTGTCACTGTTTATGAAAGTATAAACAATTCCTCCTTTAATCAAAAGCATTTGTCAGATCCCAGCAAGAGGTGCTTTTTCTAATCAAACCATTTCCATATTATGCAATGATTAAAAGCCGTCCCAGCAAACTCTGCATTCAATTACTCTGAGACACAACATTCAACTTTTTTATAATGGTAATAAATTGTACTTTACTCTCATAACTGCAATATGAATCAGCGCATGTTATGCTTCCACTGATGCATTGGACAGATTGCATGGTTTAGCTGGGACAACGTTGATGGATCTGCCTCCATCCGATCTAATTATGACAAACATTAGCGTCTGGAGTTCAGTACAGTATCAAAGGAAACATGCACAAGCTCTGGGATACGCGTGCAGCGATTGCATGCAATGCTATTTTCTCTGCATGTGTGTGGTTGATGCCATTTAACCTGACATGGTGAACTGTGTGTGTTTGTGTCTTAACATCTGTTTCTGAGCTCTGAATCAGGTGTGGCTGAATGTCGCATGTAAGTTTCCACCGAAGAGGAATGAAAGACTCACCAAAGCTGAGCATTTTCGTGTCCTGCAGTGAAATGATCCCTGTGTTGTGAGTCTCGTCCTAGCAGTTGTTTGGTAGAGTATTCCAGAGGGAAGACGCTGGTCAGTTCAGCATGATAAAAGTCCACCGCTGAACAAGTTCCCCCTCTATGCTCAGAAATGTCTCCCTCTCGCTCGCTCGCTCTCTCTCACTCAGAGTAGTGCCAGAGGCTGTCAGTGAGTTAAGAGGAGCGTTTGTAACTGCCGCCTACCCTCCCTTTCCAGCGGCCAGCTGAACACAAGTGCGTCTCATAGAGCCGGCCACCAAATCACAGCCCTCTTCCTGTCTGACAATTTAAAGAGAGGGAGAGAGTGACTTTCTCCATCTGTAAGGGACCTTACACCTAGTCAACACGCAAGGCTTTCTTTTGCTGGCCACCAGAGATGACTGAGAAGAGATCACTGCATTCTTAACTAATAGATTATTGTAGTCACATTTTGGATAAATAGATTTATATTTGGATAATAAAGTACATTTCTGTTAACATTTACTGATGTTATTTTAAACCTGCATGACTGTCTTTCTACTTTGGAACACAAAAGGAGAAGTTTTGATGATTGTTCATGATGCTTACATTCATACAGTGTATGAATGGAGATGAAGATCTCAAAATTTACCATAAAAATACAATAATAGGATCATAGAAGTAGTCCATATCACTCAAAGTAGGTATCATTAGGGGAAGGGGAAATTGTCATTCTAGAGAGCATTTGACAGAAATTTGAAAAAGAGTGATGGATCGTCCAATAAATGTTTTTCTAAATGCATACAATACAAAAAGTTTCAAAAGTTTGTGTAATATACATTTAAGTAATATATATTGAGTAACATATATTGGGCAATATATATTGGGCTTACAACAAAGACCAAAGATCCATCCAGAATCATATATATATATATATATATATATATATATATATAATATAATCACACAGACACACACACATACATACGCACACACTTCTGAGTCTGTGTAAGGAGGCTCCTGCGCTATAAAGTCAGAATCATATATATATATATATACATATTCTGGATGGATCTTGGGCTTTGTTGTAAATAGTTATAAGTTTAAAATGTGTTATAAATAAACAATAAAAACAAGTTCAAATGATTGGGGTCATTAATATTTAAAAAAAAAACTTGTATTCAGCAAGGATGCATTAAATTGATCAAGAGTGACATTTATTTTATATATATATATATATATATATATATGTATATGTGATTTAAAGAAATCATTTTTTGTATTAATTTTAATACATTTTGTAATCATCAAAACATCCTAAAAATAGCCTACATAATGTTTTATTTTTTTTACAAAAATATTAAGCAACTTTGATAATAATAAAAGCCACATTGATAAGCAAATCAGCATATTAGAGTGATTTCTGAAGGATCATGTGACGCTGGAGACTGGAGTAATGATGCTGAAAATTCAGTTTTTATCACAGGAATAAATTACATTGTAAAATATATTCAAATAGAAACGAGTTATTTTGAATTGTAATAAGATTTCACAATATTTCTGTTTTTACTGTAATTTGGTGAGTAAAGGAGACTAAAACCATTTAAAAAATATCACCGACCCCAAACTTTTCAATGGCAGTGTGCTAAAACGTAAATTTTTCCAACTTTTAGTATAGCATCAAGCTAAAAGATGGACTAAAAGATGCAAAACTCTGCTTATGATTTGATTGCGTCTGTAAGAAGAGCGGGACGACGAAGGCAGCTTACAGTAATGCTATAAATACTAGCACTGCTGCAGTTACTATATAGCATCACTTCACCCAGAGGAGTATCTGATTGCCATGAGGTTGCTCTTTAATAGCTCAGGAACCTTAATGCAGTTCTCTGTCATGTTTCATTTAAGTATTAGGTTTGTCTCATATGATTTCCTAAAATTCCCCAGGAGACTTAAAAATAAATACAGATGAATCAGTCGTTGACATACAGTGGGCGTAAAGAGTTGTAAAATTAATGTAGTTGACAGCTCAGATCATTTGCTCTTGGAAGAATTTGATGCAAAATATTTGAGTTCATATTGAAATTTCTGACTTGTTTGAGGAAGATCACAGTTTGAGACATTGTTAAAAATTGATCTACAACTCTTTGACAAGATATTTTGGAGATTACTGGGGAAAAAGTGGAGACTTAAAAAGTCTCCATTTAATCTTATTTAATATTTTCAGCTTTATGTATTTTTTATCTATTTTTGTTTTTTAGAATCATACTTTTGAAAAAAATGAATGTTCAGCCATTCCAAATCAGTCAATGAACTGACAGCAGTGTCATCAATGTAATTTTTGTGATTGGTCTTCTTTCTTACATGTTTTTGCATACTGAATGGTGATTGGATTAGTCTCTTTGCATTTTAACTATTTATATGCACCTTCTCACCTCACAACTGCTCTGCTTCTTGTGTGCAGCTGACAGAAAACAAAATGCATAATGCCAAAAACCAAAGACTACAACCTAAATGTACTTCATACTTCAACACAATTCTTTTGCTGCCTTGCAACCGAAAGGACGCCCTTCAGGGATTGCAAATCTAGTTAGAAGTCAAATCTTATTTTCATTCATGCGCCATCAGTTTAGTTAGTGGTCTTTTTAAGAAACACTATGAGTTTGTATCCAGCATTGGTTTCACTTTAGTCTTTCAGTGTCCAGATCTGGAGAGTTTGTAGATATGAAGGAGTTGTCTGTCTGAGTGTGCATGTGTTTAAGTTAGTAGATGCAGTTTTGCTGTACATACTGTGTTGGTGTTAAATGAACTGCAGGGGTATTTTACTGTAATTAACCCCAGTCCTATAGCACAGAGACAGAGAGTTTCTCAGTGTAGACACTTACGCTCACATTCACCCATGCCACACGCGCCTGGCCTGAATGGAGAGTCTGTGTGCAGAGCAGTGTATTTCTGACTGGATAAAGAGGAATGCCTGTGCAAATACACAGTCCGGGGAGGACTCCACAAATAGATAGACTCTTAAGTCAAACATTTTATATTACATTTCAGTAGCATACAGCATATGTGTGTATATATATGATATAAATACATAAATCGAAGCCTGTTTTTGCAACAAATTATTTCACAATTCTGACTTTTTTAATTGCAATTCTGTGTTTATATATAAACTTGCAAATTGGAGAAGAAAAGTCAAAATTACAAGATAAGAGTGTATAATTCCAACGTTATTCCAAGTTTACATTTTTATATATCACAGTTTTTTTTCTCTCAGAATTTTTTTTAGAAGTATGAATTATGAGAA
>JAFVLL020027640.1:10000-15079 GCA_021397915.2 Tor tambroides
ATTTCCTCAACCTTTCCAGATGATTACTGGAAAGGTTTCTTTTAAAATCATTTTATAGATGACATATTTAAACTTGGGTGGAAAACACTGTTTTAAAATTCCCTGATATTTCCAGGTTTCTCATGACCCTGAGAATTTTGGTGCTATATACAGTAATAGATGCATTTCCATTGACAATTCAGGAAATAAATTAATTATCAAGATTCACAAGGTCCTAGAAATATCAGGAAATTTCAAAATAGACATTTCCACATCTGAAATGTCAAAGTTTAATTATGTGTCAAATAAAATAAAAATACAATTAAATATAATAATAATAATAATATACAATATACATTAAAAAAATACAAAATTTTATATATTATGTAGAATGTATATTATAAAATTATGTATATATATATATATATTATAACTGGAAATTGAGTATATATCACGTGAGAAGGTATTGTCTGTTACTAAGCCACTGTGTACACATTTGGAGATATGACCTTTAAGCAGTTATTAGCAAAACATTTCATTATTTACCAACTGTGATGCAGATTCAGTGAAATGGTAAAAATGAAACGTGACCTGCCCTTTGCAAACGTTGGCACAATGACCTGGGTGTGTTTTATGTGAGTGGAGGGACATCTGATACCATCGGTATCAAATCACACCGCACTGACATTTAGCCTCGGTTTCCAAGAGACGTCACTTCTGACCAAGAGCACAGCTGTTGTTTGACACACTAAACCTAAACCAACCTACATGGGAAACCGAGTTTTTATCAAGGATGTAGTCTACTCAGATTCTCATTCTTACGTCTTCAACCTCTAACCTACTACAATTTGTAACCTATAACCCCTCTAAACTGGCAGATTTAAGCCAATTTAAGCAAAATGAGTGGAAAATGGACAAATATTTAGGCCTAAATTTTAAATGTATTTGAATTGCATATAAAATTTCCATCAGTTTGGATTAAGATAAACTGATAATCTAATGTGATGCATATTTGTCAGTCGAAATGAAACGGGTAATATTTCCATAATAGTTAGCTACTAATAAACTGAATGTGTTTATAACCAGGTTTATATGTTTATCATCAAAAATTCCAGAGTTAGCCATATTTTAACCATGTGCATAAGCATGTTAAACAATTTTTACATTAAATATTTAAACTTAAATTTTAAAGGCCCTGGAAATATCAGGGAATTTCCACAGCTGGGGAAGTCAAAGTTGAAACATACATTTTTAATAATATGTAATATTATATAGCACAATAATAATAATAATAATAATAATAATAATAATAATGGGTTTTTAATGGTCATTTATAAACTTGAATTCTCTTATTTTGTCAATTTGAAGAATACACTATTTTAATAAATGAATTTGAAAATATGATTTAAACATGCAAATAGTTAATAATAAATTACAAAATAAACTTTTTTGAGTGCAGAAATGATTTCTGTTTCATGTATGACTGACAAATGCATTGCATTAAATTTATTATAGTTTAATAAATAAAAAAAAGTGTGTAATTTAACACAATGCAACACAATGCAATACAAATAAATAAATCCCCCAGAGTGTAGTGGGTAGGACAGAAAGGCAACAAAATAAAGTGTGTCGACTATAAATTCCCCTCACACAGTGCTCTAGCCCGGAGGCAGCATGTTAACTAGATGCCAATGTCTGCCATTTGATAAGCTTTTTCCATAAATTATGAGCTCAGCGTTATTCTACTCAGACCACATGCATCTTATTAGGTCTCAAATGTGTAACAAGGTGTTAATGCCACCAGAACAAATCCATAGCACACTAAAGATTAGACTAAAATCCACAGCAACAAAACTGGCCAGGTGTGAGTTTAGATTAGTTTGCCACAGATTTATAGTAGATTGCCACAGGCACAAAAAACCTTTACATTTATTCGTTTAGCAGATGCTTTCATGCAAAGCAGCTCAAATGAGAAGTGATGTTTTATTACTGTGTTATTAAGCACCACTCACATCTAGTGCAGGATGTATTTATATCTACATTAACAATAATGCTATTTTCTGTACAGATACAGAGCTCACAAACTTTGCTTTGTCCCCTAAACATGTCAGTCAAATTTCATTGCAGATGTTAACATTCCTGACGTCTCTTTCTTCCACATCAGCCATATACGTCTGCCTGCTTTTGAGGGTGAGGTGTTTACACTGATAATAATGAAACTGAAACAGGACACTGGAGACTGGGGGAGAAGACAGACCCTCACAGCACACAAGGGGAACCGCTTGCATATTAGGACGGGGAAGAGCCTGCACTTCTCTCCTTTTCGCAGGAAATGGGCGAAACCTGGGCTGAAATTATTTCTCCGACATTTTGTGCTGTGAAGGAAGCGTCTCCTGATAGAAGAGGTCATTTGGCTTCCTGTTGTGCAGCAACAGTTTTTATGTTTTTCAGCATGAAAAGAGCATGACAGGAAGGGTCAGGGGGTTTGGTAGTTACAACAGTGAAACAGTGATGGTCACATGTAACCACAGAAATCAAAAGAAAAAATATTATATTTTATATAAATATTTTAATGACATTATTTTTTGTTATTGCAGTTAAGCACAAAAAGCCCAAATTCTCACTATTGTAATTCCCTGCAATTCTCTTTAAATCAGGTTTAAGTTTAAAATATTGTAAGATAATGACTGTATAAGTATATTACTATTTCATCATTTTTAATTATATTTTACTATATAAATTCTATATATGTAACAACATTTTTTATTTACTTTATTATAGAGTATATATAACTTTGTTTTGAATTACAAAATAAAAAAAATTAACAGTAGATAGGTATAAGAAACAAATCTGAGTACAATATTGCTGTATATGTAATAAAATTACATGATTTACTATGCAAGTCATGATTTTTAGTAATTACAGTAATGAGAATTTTGGATGAAATGTGCATGATTGTGATGCAAAAAATCACTACATTAGATAAGAAAATATAAGAAAAGTTCTTTAAGAAAAAAGACAATACAATTGACAAATAATTTTGTTTTGAATTACATAGTAATGAGAATTTTGGATGAACTGTTATGAAAATTCTGCAAAAAAATCACAGTAGATAAAAATGAACAGTAAATAGGCAAATTTTTCTTTCTTTTGATTTTTGGGTATAATATGACATGGCATATTCTTGACACGTTTAGTGGGATTTACCTTAATGTAGACTGTTGTATTTACTTGTACCTGAGATATAAAGCACTTTAACTCTGAAATCTTACATTAATGGACTAATCAATGGTTTTCTGTACAGGAAATGTGTGGGATAAACTGCTACACTTAGGATGTGCGGCGGCAGAGATAAACATTCCAGACTTCAAACACACGGATGAAGGTAGCAGGAGGCTTATCTAGGATATGATAACAAATGGAGCACATCAGGAACTAGTCAAAGAAGCTTCTGCTTAAAAACGCCCTTCAAAGGCATCGGGATTATTAGTTTAACTTCTATCCACCTGTTTAGTGAAAGAAAAACTGAAATTCTTTGACAAAATCAAATGCTTCACTAAAATATGTGACCCTGGAGCACAAAACCAGTCTTAAGTCGCTGGGGTATATTTGTAGCAATAACCGAAAATACACTGTATGGGTCAAAATTATCGATTTTTCTTTTATGCCAAAAATCATTAGGATATTAAGTAAAGATCATGTTCCATGAAGATATTTTGTAAATTTCCTACTGTAAATATATCAAAACTTCATTTTTGTTTAGTAATATGCATTGCTAAGAACTTCATTTGGACAGATTTAAAGGTGATTTTCTCAATATTACGATTTTTTTGCACCCTCAGATAGTTGTATCTCGTCCAAATATTGTCCTATCATAACAAACCACACATCAATGGAAAGCTTATTTATTCAGCTTTCAGATGATGTATAAATCTCATTTTTGAAAAATTGACCCTTATGACTGGTTTTGTGGTACAAGGTCACATATGAATTTCTTTCACAAAAACTGAATAAACGTCAGATTTCCTCTTATTTCTAATGCATCATTTATGATAAATCTAAAGATTAATTTGCTCTGAGCACATATTTTGATGTTTCGCTCATCCAGTGAAAACTTTTGGTCACACAATAACAGTTATGAGAAACAACATTTTTAATTACTTGAAATAAATACTCCAGTACATGCATGATAAAAAATGAGGGCGTGGGCACAGGGGGAAAAAACACAGCACATTAAAATATAATTGTAAGTCTGGTAAATAGTGTAAAACCTATGGCACACACTCACAGCAGCTTTTACTCGTTACAAATTCACACATGGAATACGAACATTATTATGCTGATGATTTCTACAAATCTCAATGACATCCATTCAGCTAAACACTGAGGTAAAGACTTTCAGTTTCATTTTAAGGCTTCTGTTGTAACGACCACTTTTGGCCATATTATATTCTCAACCAACACAGATTTTGCAAAAGTTGTCAGTTTTAGTAAAAGCTACTTCTTCCCCAATCACATCCAGTTTGAGAAAAACCTACCAATGTGAGCTTGAGCAAAGCCAACTGCCATGAAATGTAAATTTAAACGTTTTAATTACTACATTTAATCATACTACACTCTTAAAAATAAAGGTTCTTAATTGGCATTGACGGTTCCACAAAGAATCTTTAACATCCACGGAACCTTTCAAATGCAGAAAAGGTTCTTTAGATAATGGTTCTTTTAAGAACTGTTCTCTGCAAGGTTCTTTTTTGGAACCCAAAATGATTCTTCAGTGGAATCGCTGTGAAAACCCTTTAGGCTGATGATATACAGGGCAACTTTTTGAGCAATTTTGCCGGGCAATTTTTTTTTTTAACAATGTTGCTTGGTCACTTTCCCATTACGAATAAGTAACAAATTATCTGGATATTTTAGATCAGTCGTGGGTCCTGTGTCTCACCTGGTTGCCCGTTGACGGCAACATTACCCAAAGTTGCCCGACAACATTGCTCAAAAAGTGGCTCCGTGTATCATCAGCCTTACAGAACCTTTATT
This sequence comes from Tor tambroides, assembly GCA_021397915.2. NCBI lineage: Eukaryota > Metazoa > Chordata > Actinopteri > Cypriniformes > Cyprinidae > Tor > Tor tambroides. The sequence goes on from JAFVLL020027640.1 coordinate 15,017, forward strand.
TTTAAGAGCATATGCGGGGTTAAACCTGATTAGATTCTTTGGTACTTCAAAATAACGTGCTGG
>JAFVLL020027644.1:0-15667 GCA_021397915.2 Tor tambroides
ATATATATATATATATATATATATATATATGTGTGTCTGTATATGTGTGTGTGTGTGTGTATGTATATGTATATGTGACCCTGGACCACAAAACCAGTCATAAGGGTCAATTTTTTTGAAACTGATGATCATCTGAAACTTGAATAAATAAGCTTTCCATTGATGTATGGTTTGTTAGGATCGGACAATATTTGGCTGAGATACAACTATTTGAAAATCTGGAATCTGAGGGTGCAAAAAATCTAAATATTGAGAAACTCACCTTTAAAGTTGTCCAAATGAAGTTCTTAGCAATGCATATTACTAATCAAAAATTAAGTTTTGGTATAGTTATGGTAGGAAATTGACAAAATATCTTCATGGAACATGATCTTTACTTAATATCCTAATGATTTTTGGCATAAAAGAAAAATAGGTATTTTTTTACCCATACAGTGTATTTTTGGCTATTGCTACAAATATACCTGTGCTACTTAAGGCTGGTGTTGTGGTCCAGGGTCGCAGTTGTAAATAAAACAAATATTATTGAGAAATGTTTAAAAAATAACATACTATTTCATGTTGTTGTTTTTTTTAAAATCACATTTACTTCAATGTGTTGAAACAATTCAGAAATTGAAATTGAAATTTCACAAATAAGTAAATCATACACCAATTTACATATGACCAATATGAGCAGTAAGCACTGTATGGAATACTATATCCCATAATGCAATGCACTGGACTTTACCTCCCACTTATGTTATTTGGCCAAACTCCCAAAAGTCAAAACATTTTTACACAAAAATGGGATAAAAATTCTAAAAATAAATTTAACAACTGGCATGAGGTCATGCAATAACAGCATAATACTTATTTTTAACACTTGAACAAATTATTTAAAAAGGTCCAAAATAAATTCTTTATTGGCGTCTGTATACGTACCGTGAGACCAGGTTCTCCTTTTGTTCCTGTATTACCCTGCGATTATAAAACACAATGTTTAGTGTGTTAAATGTAGTTAAATAATGTAGAGATGTGTCTTATACAATGCTTGGAATTATCAGCTAACATAATTCTTAATGATTAAAAAGCAAATCTCAGATGAAGGGTTGACAGTCAGATTTTCCTTCTCCGTTCTTCTCACCGGTGGTCCTGTAGATCCTGCTTGTCCCTGGCCTCCTCTGTCTCCTTTACGTCCTTGTGCTCCGGGTAACCCACGATCCCCCTACAACAGAGTAGTTGCATCAAACGAGCTTTAAAGTCACAGTTTTGGTCATGTTTTCAAGTCTGACATGATGCAACATTTTTAATTGCATATAAGTGCATTTACTGTAAATTTGGCAGTATAAATCACCAGTTCTATGGAAAATAGTGGCTAACATCTCATTTTATGTTTGACAGGTATGGGACGACATGAAGGTGAGTAAATGTAACTGTGTGAAGGATTCCTTTAATGCTAGCTGTACAAAATATGAATGCATGCTAGTAGTGGGTATACGACTCTCCTCACCTTCTGCCCCGGCAGACCCTCTCCAGGAAACCCTCTTGGCCCCTGTAAACCCTGATATCCAGGATCACCCTGTACGAATCAAAATACAGCATAAAATGCATATGAATGAAACAGTTTGAGTGTTTCACTGTTGTACATCACAGATTCCTGTTACCTTTGGTCCTTGTATGCCCTCTCCTGGTAATCCTGGAGGACCAGCTGGACCAGTCTGACCAATGGAGCCCTGCAGACCACAAAAACACTTCTGAGCACACCTGAACAGGTGAATCTGAAGACCTAAACATTTCTGCAGACACATCTAATGACTCATTTAACAGTGTATTGTCACATCATGGAGTGCTGGCTATGATATGCATACATGTATTCTATATAGAACATTAATGTTTAAAATTGATTTCCTACCTTTGGGCCCACTTGCCCAAGACCTGGTGCTCCAGCAGGCCCTGGGGGACCTGGAGGGCCTCTATCCCCCTGTGACAGAACATATCAATTCATCAAATGCTCTAATAGAATGATGCTGATTTAAAGATTCAAATGTTTACATTTTCTGGAGAAAATAGGAGGGATGCAAACATCTTACCTTTGATCCAGGTAAACCTGTTCCCTCTGGTCCAGTCTCTCCTGTAAGACCTGGCAGACCTGGTGGCCCCTATAGATCACATAGACAACACTAAATTATACTTTTATATTCCCAGTTGGTCAGATTAAACTATGAGTTACATGAATAATATTCTTTATAATGATATTTACAGGTGGGCCGGGATAGCCTTCTCCCTTCAGCCCTGGCGGTCCAATGGGTCCTCGTAACCCTATTTCACCCTAAAGACAGACAAAATGCATTATCTTAATCACAAAACCACGTACAAGTTTCTGCAAGGACGTCACTCTTACCTTCGGCCCTGCAATGCCTATCCCTGGGTCTCCAGCAGGACCTGGTGGACCGACCGGCCCTGGATCTCCCTACAAGAAGACGAACATGATCTCCTGATCAATCACATACACGCACCATTACAGCAAACAGTGTTTAGACATTTAAGCCACATTAAAAGTAATATAAATAAGTTGCAATGGTAAATTGGCCTACATTTCAGAGAACTCGAAAAATAATGTTGATTACTCAAACTATTGGGCCTGGAACCAATTTAGATTAAAATTTTTCAGTCCAAATGCTAAATATAACTTAGTTAGGATATATATTTAATGACCAAGTAAGATGTTCCCATTAGTGTAGTCACTGCTAATAGAGTCAATAGTCTTTACCGTCATGTGGTCTACTCTTCAGCACAATGGTAACCACAAAAACTTCAACATTACAGAAACTCTTTCAAATGACAAACATAACAGCATTAAACACTAACAGGCCTTTCCCTTCACTAAAAACACATAAAATAACACTTAATTTGAACATTCATTCTCCTTACCTAGTCCTATGCAAAGCATACCCAATTTCAAAGGACAATTTTACTGAGTTACTACAATTTAATTTGTAAAGAGATTCAATTCTTGCAGAAAAGTGATTTTAAATTACACACAATATTAAGTTAATGTAATGATCAATATAATGTCAGCAGAACTCAACAATGTGCAACCTAAAAGGTTTAAATTCTTAAATTAGAATTTTTAACTTGCAACCATGTATTTGTTTAAGTTGTGGTAACAGGCACCCTGAATTATTCTTTAGAGTGAGGTTTAAAAAGCAGAAAAATACTTACTTTTCATAAATGACTCAGTTAAAATGGTTTATTATTAAGTCGATTTTTATTATATTTTACTGTATTTTAATGCCCGAGGTTTCTTAAACCTACCTTAGGTCCTGGTATGCCCCTCCCTGGAGACCCAGGAACACCTTGAATTCCAACATTTCCTGGTTCTCCCTATTTTAAATGAAAGATACTGTAACTCAATATACTTCAAGAGAATACTGGCAATGACAGAGACACTTTTCTTGACGTGGTATTTTGCTTTTGTTAAGATGAATGGATTGTTTTCACCTTTGCCCCTGCTGGCCCAGCTGGTCCCAGTGGTCCTGGTTGGCCTCTGGAGCCCCTCTCCCCTCGAACCCCCTATTGAAGGAAGATACAGCCTATTTAATACATTTAATGTGTGATCACCTCATCTTTAGATTCTGTAATGTGTGTGTGTGTGTGTGTATATATATACATATACAATTATGTTTAATAATCTTCAGTTTTCTCTGAAGAATCAATAAAGCACATCCATACATTACCTTCTCTCCTGGCAGTCCTCTTCCAGGAGGTCCGTCTTGTCCTTTGGGTCCCGGTAAGCCTATATCACCCTAAAGTAAACAAGACTTCTTCCAGTATTGAATGTTTTTGATGTAAAGCTATCCCTCACTAACTTGGCATTAGGAGCATTCTGACCTTTGGTCCCATGGCTCCATCTTCTCCTGGTACACCTGCATCACCTGGTAATCCTCGTAATCCAGGTTCACCCTATGGCATTAACCCATAAGCAGAAATCTGATTTCACTACTTGATCCTTTATTCAGTTCTTTCATGTCATGTAACAGTTTAGTTGAAATGACAACTGACTTTGTGTCCTGGTTCACCAGTTCCTCTTTCTCCTGGGGCTCCACGTTCTCCAGGGAAGCCCTGTACTCCCTGAGAGGAAACAAAATGAAAACACAGTACAGACAGACAGACAAACAGCAGTTTGTATGGTGCACTTTTACCTTTGGTCCTGTGAGTCCTATCCCAGGATTCCCTCTTTGACCAGGAGGACCACCTGGTCCCTGATTCCCCTTTAGATATAAAGATAAACGTGACAATTAGGAATAGAAATGGTTGTTTGGGTCTTATGGTGCTTGGTCAGACATTTCTAGTTGTTGCTAGGGTTTTCTGGGTGATTTCTAGGATATTCCTAGTGGTTGCTTCTTGCTTGGGCCTTCTGGCTGGTTAGCTGGACATTTCTAGTAGTTGCAAGTGGTTCTATTAACATGTTTCCATTGATTTAGAAAAGTAATAGCACACTTCTTCCAGCAAGCTGCATGATTTCAGGTATCATTCGTGTCTGTAGCACAAACCATGCATAGTATTTAGGGTTTAATCAAAAGATTAACCATATGTATGATCACTAGAAATAGTAAAGCCTGGTCTCAGCTACTGTAGCACCACTAGTGCAGCTAATCAAAATGCAAAACCAGAAAAGTAACAAATACTTTCTCTCCTTGAATCCCCCTGCCAGGCATTCCTAATGGTCCAGGTGATCCAGGAGGTCCTGCATCGCCCTACAAGGATGGATTCAGGGGTACATTAAGTGCATAATGCGTTTTTACATAGACAAGTAAGGTCTCACACAACTGCGACATACCTTTTCACCTTTAATTCCATAACCTGGGGGTCCACGTCCACCTGTAGCACCGACATAGCCGCGGTCACCCTAAAAAAACAAACACAACGACAGATTAAAAAGTGATATTTCAATGTCTAAATAATAACATGGAGTTCTGAGCTGATTTGAGATGATTTTCTATCTAAACATAAAGGTTCTTAATTGGCATCTGTGGTTCCATGAAGAACCTTTAAGATCCATGGAATCTTTCCATTCCACAAAAGGTTCTTCATAGTGGAAGCATGTTTTTTACATTATTACAAACAACTAAAGCTGCTCACCTTTGGCCCAGGAAGTCCTTCGCCTGGAGCTCCTGGGTTCCCTTGTGTTCCTGGTAAACCTGGAGGACCCTTCATTGATGCATGTACGATTATGTCATTATAATCTTTAGATGCTTGTTTTAAAGTCATATAAAAGGCTGTTTTTACTTACAGGTTGTCCTGGCTGACCTATGCCAACCTGACCAGGAAGACCTGGTCTTCCTAGGTTCCCTTTGTCTCCCTAGAGCAACCACACCACAAGTAAGTTTAAGAGATCTCAAAAACTGAATAAAATACACTGCAAATAGGTTCTTACACTGTGATGTGGAAAAGAACATACTTAAAACTCTCTGGAACAAGAAAATGTCTCATTATAACTTATTTTGGCTATTGATAAAAGCCTCCAAGTCACAACATCCCATAGAAAAGAAAAATCACTAATGATATCTTTTTATACTGTAGTAGAAACAGTAATATTGTGAAATATTATTGCAATTTCAAATAACTGTTTTAGACTTTCATATATTTTAAAATGTAATGTATTCCTGTGATGCAAAGCTGAATTTTCCAGACATCAGTGTCACATGATCCTTTAGAAATCATTCTAATATGCTGATTTGCTGCTAAAGAAACAATTATTATTATTATCATTGCTGAAAACAGTTGTGGTGTGTAATATTTTTGTGGAAACTGTGATACTTTTTTTTCAGATTTTTTTGATGAATAGAAAATTTAAAGAACAGTATTTATTTGAAATGGAAATCTTGTGTAACATTATGTCTTTACTGTCGCTAAATAAAAGTATTAATTTCTTTCTTTCAAAAATCCTGAGAAGTTCACCTTTGGACCAGGGAATCCAACTCCAATATCTCCTGGTGGGCCAGATGCACCAATCGGCCCTCGATCACCCTAGGAACAACCTGAAGGTCAGTGATTCATTTGGATCTTCACATGAATTTAAAGTTCATGTAAATTTAAAGCTGATATATTTTCTGCTAAATCTCAGTCATCTTGGGTGCATTTAACATTGCTACTTTTACTTTAAGTCATAATATTCATAACAGGCTACTATTTGCGTGAGGTACGATGAAAGGGTTCAGTACATGTTTTCTCTCATGTATATTCCAACTGACATTTACAGAGCATAAAGGCACCCCTTGTGTCTAATAGTTTAGGGGGTTTTGCATTTGAATGTGCTATTATATATTTGTCAGATTTTCAAGGCACTCTTTGTTAAAGCTTCCTGGCCAAACACGAAAGGCAAAAGATCTGCATTTAAACCGACATGGAAACATCTCTAAAATGTCATTCTTTACCACCAGATCTCTGTCTCTATTTAAGTCACAAATATCAGTTACAGACGTCTCACTGGCAAAGAAATGGAAGATATGATCCTACTTTAAGTCCTGCTGGACCCTCATGTCCCTCGTCTCCAGGAGGCCCTTTCAGACCCTGGTGAAATAATGAAGAAATATGTTGAAAATGGTCTTGCACTCTCATGCATTCATTTTACTAAAGGAATAGTTCATCCAAAAATGATTTAGATGAGTTTGTTTCTTCATCAAAACAGATTTGGAGAAATTTAGCATTACATCACTTGCTCACCAATAGATACTCTGCAGTGAATGGGTGCCGTCAGAATGAGAATCCAAACAGCTGATAAAAACATCACGAAGTCCACAAGTAATCCACACCCCTCCAATCCATCAGTTAACATTTTGTGAAGCTAAAAGCTGTGTGTTTGTAAGAAACAAATTTCTCCAAATCTGTTCTGATGAAGAAAAAAATTATTGTACATCTTGGATTGTCTGAGGATGAGTATATTTTCAGAAATTCTAATTTTTGGATGAACTATTCCTTTAACAATTCTTCAACAATATGCTAATATGCTAATATGCAATAAGCACTAATAATAAAACATAAGGTGATTTTTAGGCTGCTAGATGCCTGTTAAAATGTGGGTTTTGAGGGACTTGACCCAGTCAATCTGAACTATTCTGTCTCTTCACTAATCCCACTATACAAAGTCGTCCTCAGAAAAAGAATAATATCCTGCAAGCCTGGATTCACTGCTTTACATGTGTACATTAGCATAGGATTACGAGCGATCTGCCGATCACATTCCATAAGTGCAGGGTGGGGAAACAGCCACGGACTGCCATGATCACCACGTTTGTGATGAGACAACTTCTGATAAGACTAATGCATTTCATTTTATATTTATAAATGCCTATATATATATATACTATTTTGAAAGTTTTTAGAGATTATGACATGTGTTGGCTGTTTTGAGCTTTAAACCTTCTGATTGTCAGCTTCTCACTTACTGCTGTTTTTTTTTTGTATGTTTTAAGTTTAATTAAGCTTAATGTTTTTGTTCACATATCAACTGTATCTAACAGTTTTTCAGTAAATATGGCAGTTGGGTACTAAAATGTGGCGATTCTGAGCTAGAATTGTCTCTAAATAGAGGCATAAAAAGTAGTTATAATAATACATAAGTTCTGTCATGAAACTCTCTAGATGGCACAAGCCAATAGGTTCTAACTCAGTCTGATATAATCACATCATTATTCACATGGCACAGCTAATTGGTTTCATTTCGCATCAGCAGCCAATGAGCTTGTTGCTCAACATTCAAATACTTAGGCTGGCCGCACACTAGACGATTTTAAGGGCGATTTTAAGCCCGATTTGCACCCCCGAACAATCAGGGGGTGTGGCCCAATTCACGGCTTGTCACAAGCGATTTTTTTTGTCCAAAATATCCTCTATTGTGTGGCGTCATTACGATTATTTATCTGCTCCCGATCGAGTCGGAGCGTCGCCGAACTCAAATCGTAAATATCAAACATGTTCGGGCTGCCTCTGACGTGATACCCGAAATAGCCAATGAGAGTGAGCAAGCGTCACCTACCGGATGTTGCGTGCTTCCATAGCTGAAACTTGGCAGCCACAAACATGCCATGAAAGCAGAGAACATCATCCATATTCTTTTCTATACTTTGTTTTTCACTGTGAAACAGAACGAGAGCCAGCTGACAATGTTGATTGTCCTTTATTTGTTTTCCTTCTCAAGTCACGTTTGATCTCGCGAGTCTCCGTGAGATCACGTCACCGTGAAATCGTTCCTACAATCATCAAGTGTGTGGTCTCGCGGTCTGGTCAAATCGTCTAGTGTGTGCGTTCAGAGAATTATAAGGCTAAAAATCGGTTGAACTGTCTTCATGCCTGTGGTCTCCCATGGTTTTAAAATCGTTTAAGATTTGAAAATCGTCTAGTGTGCAGCCAGCCTTAGCTAGTGTTTGCTGTTGCAGTTGCAGCGCATTTCAGAAGCCCTCCGCCTTCCCCAGCTCCACCTGTATAGATCTGCTACGGAGTAATTTCAAGTATGTTACATGGGGTTATTTCATATATTTCCTACATGCTCACAGCAGCATGTCTGTGGATGTACTGGCAGTAGCAAGTCTTGGTACTTGCTTTGCCGCAGCAGCAGTGTTGCAGGTCTATTCCGCCAAGACCAAACACATTAACATTGCCATTTATATTACAATGTAAATGACTGACAACTGCTAAAACAGTTGTCATGACAGAATTGCAGTTATTTATTTTTTTGGAGCATTTATAGTAATATAATTGTACAGATAAGGCCAAATAATGCAGTTATCATTTAAGCATAATGTTAACAGTTATTTTCTACAGGGCAAAATGAAGAATGATGAAAGATCAATCTTTAAGAGTAATATTGATTAAAATTCATGAATACATAAATTCATTCAGTGTGACTGTTTGTGAGATATGTCGTAATTAAAACATTTCTGACCATAATTCTTGGCTGCTCTTACAAATTTTTCCCAAATTTATTTATTTAGTTATTTAAAAAATCTCTTTTGTCATTGGAGCTATTTTGTGTCAAAAAATGTAATGGAAAAAAATCCATCATTTAGAACATAAATACCATGGAGAATTTTACACCACCTATACAAAGACTTCTACAAAGGTTTACAGAATCAAATTAAATACTAAAATAATTAAATAAGTATCCCAAAATACAAAATACAGTGTATACTAAGGGAAGATCAGAAGAAAGATCAGAAGAACCCTTCAGTGTGGCATATAATATGTCATGTAAATGGTAAATGTTTATACTGTGCCTGCTCTCCTCTGGGGCCCCTCGGCCCTGGAGGCCCTTCGGTGCCCTGTGAAATGCAATACAAACTTTTTTTATTAATTATGCATTCTATGTTAGAATACAAGTATTTTTATGACAGTACAGAAGACATACCTTATATCCCTTTTGTCCTGGTGGTCCACAGTTACCTTGATCCCCCTAAAACATGACTCAAGACTTAGTGATTGCCATATTAATTTAGCATACACTACTGGTCAAAAGTTTGGAATAATTAAGATGTTTTTGAAAGAAGTCTCTTATGTTCACCAAAGCTGCATTTATTCGATCCTAAATACAGTAAGTAAAAAAAAAAAAGTAATATTGTAAAATATTATTACAATTTAAAATAACTGCTTATCATTTGAATATATAATTTATTCCTGTGATGCAAAGCTGAATTTTCAGCATCATTTCTCCAGTCTTCAGTGTCACATGACCCCTACAGAAAGCATTCTAATATGCTGATTTGGTGGATTTAAAATACTATTTTTTTAAATAGAAAACAGTTATTTTAACATTTTACAGTATTTTTGATTAAATAAATGCAGCCTTGGTGAGCATAATATACTTCTTTAAAAAATCATAATATATTCCAAAGCTTGACCGGTAGTATATACATTATCCAATCTTGTGTAAAATGGTTTCTCTTGCTGATCTGACATCATGAGTCATCAAGATCATTCTGGATGTGGCTGTTAATGAATTTATTGCAATAACAAATGTAAACTCTGAGTTTTCACCTTATCACCTCTGAACCCAGGTCTTCCCTGTGGATGAGGAACCAGGAACAAGATCAATGTTGGTCAGAGAGTCGTTCATAACACAAACTGTATAAAGTGATCATATGAAGATGTGATGTACCTCTGGACCATTGATTCCTGGAAGACCAGGTGCTCCTGTTTCCCCCTGTAAAATAAGTCAGACTAATGAGTCAACAACAGATCTAATCATCATAATTATTGGTAGTTCTTTTCACTCTTACCCTTGAGCCTTTTTGACCAGGTGCTCCTTCATAACCTTGTTCTCCTTTTTTACCCTAAACAAAGTAGAGTGTTTCTCATGAATGACACCAATGAATGAAAATGGCCTCAATTTCATCTCAGCGATACTCACAGGAGCTCCTGGAGGACCACGTTCACCTTTCTCACACAAACACACCGGTGGTCGTGGACACTAGAAAGATATATACGAACAACAGGTCATTTGCAATCAGTTAATTCACCCAAAAAATGAAAATTCTGTCATCATTTACTCACCCTCATGTTGTTCCAAACCTGTATGAGATTTTTTCTTCTGGTGAACACGGAAGAAGATCATTTGAAGAATTTTGGTTGACGGTAACCATTGACTTCCATAGTATTACTTCCCCTACTATGGAAGTCAATGGGGACCAAATTTGGTTCTTCAAAATTGTTCAAAATATCTTGTTTTATGTTCAGAATATGAAATAAACTCATACAAGTTTGGAACATCGTGACGGTTAGTAAATGATCACAAAAACGTTTTTTGGTGTAATATGCTTAGTTTAATCAAGTCAAATATTCTTGATAGTCCAGTACTTACTTCATTCTTTGCAATTATTTCCTGAGAAAAATGAAAAGAGAAATAAGAATTAGAACACAAATCTATGACTGTACCAAAACAAATTTAATTTATTGCCAAATACCATGCATGGCATAGGAAACTTTGTGGTGTATCTCTAAGAGACCCATATTGTGAGATCACAGACAATGCTTGACATTTCATGAGCGCCAGCCCCTTCTGTGCTTCTGTGGAAAATCCCCCACACCCACTGATGAACCATGAACCATGCCTCGGGGTGTATGTACACACACACACACACACACACACACACACAAATAATTTTACATTAGATTTTTTATATATTTATATCATTTTTATTAGATTAGATTTATAATATTCTTATACATTTTAATAATAATAATAATGTAATGAACTAATATTCTTTTAATTCAAAAGGTGATTTTGTGTTCGCATAAATGATTATATGTGTTTCATGAAATATTACATTTTTAATATTTTTTTTTATTATAGTAATTCAATTTGTATTAGCATACTCTGTTGTGTTGCACAGGGTGATTTTGTGTTTAGAAGCCCATAAAATCTACTTTTGATGCAAAATGCTGATGTATCTCAATAGAAGTGATTGAAGTGGTGTGCAGGTCTTAAAATATTTTAGAAAAAATTGTATTAAAAAGTATTCATTCCATTTCTCAATTAAGTATTGATTGTTTGTGTTTATGTGAATGCATCTTTCACATTCTATTTTATTTTTAATTGATTGTTTATTCGTATTAATAATATGGGGTCTGATCCCCTTGCTAAACAGATGAAGTGAATGTCTCACGAGCTGCTGCAGGAGCCGTTCCTCCAGTTTGGGGTCAGTGAGGCTGTGGAAGTACTGCTGCGCTGGGCTGCTCGCTACAACCCGCAGTTTGGCACTATTGACGTTGTCCTTTGCCAAGTTTGATAAGCCAATTGTGAAGATCTTAATATTGTGGCCTTTAGCCTCGGCGACCGCCATCATGATGTCAGGATTCCGCGGATGGTCGATGCCGTCGGTCATGAGCAGGGCGACCCTCACACTTTGCTCCTTGGTCTCGCTGGTGAAGAGTTGAGTGGCGTTGGATATGGCGTATGTGGAGTACGTTCCCTGGCCGATGTAGATGGCGTCCTCCAATCTGGCCAGGAAGACGTCAAGGTCCTGCCAGTCTTTGAAGTGCTGGTTGATATGGACTGAGCTGCTGTAGTAGATGAGCGCCATACGGGTTTTCAGATGCCAGTCAGACACCTGCATCTGCGCCACACGCTTGCTGAAGGAGCGCACAAATGCTTTCTCTCGATCGAACAGAAGGCCCTTTGCACTCTCTGAGCTGTCCAAGATGAATGCAATCTCTAGAGTGCATACTAATTCTGAAACCAGAGAAAAACAAATCATAAACACACTTTATTGGCATCATTGGTTCCATGAAGAACCTTTCCATTGCACTAAATATTCTTTATAGCGGAAAAAGTTTCTTCAGATTATTCATCTTTTAAGAAATGTCCACAGAAAAGTTCTTTAGACAAACAATAATGGTCGCTGTGAATTTTATATTAAATAATAGTTTTTATTATTTATTTTTTTTGCAATGCAATACAATGATGATTGAGACATCCTTACAAAAAATAAGTTTATCCAAGTGTGCTATTATACTTCTTTTAAACTAAAAATAAGGAAGTATACTTTCAGTCTACTTTTTATGTACTTCTCAGAAATATGTGACCCGTGCTGTCAAAATGAGTCGGAATGCGCAATGGCTAATTTTTTTGAGCTAGAGACAAAAAAAAAAAGAAGTGATAAATCTCAATTTTTGTCGAATTTGAGGTTTTCACAAAAATGAGTCAATTAAGCCTTCGTCTAGGAACCCCAATGCTCCTAATAGTAATTAAACATCTATAATTATTAGTGCTGTCAAACGATTAATCGCGATTGATCGCATTCAAAATAAAAGTTTTTGTTTACATAATATATGTGTGTGTGCTGTGTATATTTATTATGTATATATAAATACAAACACATGCATGTGTATATTTAAGAAAAATTTTATGTTTTTATATTAAATATATTTATATATAATTTAAGAATATAAATATATAAATGTATATACATGTAAATATTTTCAAAATATATGCTGTATGTGTGTGTATTTATATATGCATAATAAATATACACAGTACACATACATAATGTAAACAAAAACTTTTATTTTGAATGCGATTAATCGCGATTAATCGTTTGACAGCACTAATAATTATATTTATTTGTACGTTTTCTGAGGAGTAGCCTACCTTTTTCTCTGCTCACTTCTCCCGATAAATATACACATACTGTACACACAGAATTACAGTATTTAAGTAGGCCATTCATGCAATCATAATCTGTTATGTCTTAAGTGAACGTTTGGGGGACTGTTGGGGAAAAACATCTGATGTGTAACATTATATTTGATCCGTGCAGTACAGTAGGTCTTAATATATAAGCCACCTGTCTCTTTAATGTTAATCTAACAATAAAAGAAAATACTGCTGCTCTTGATTGAACTGCTTTGTAGTTTTAATAATCAATTTATTTGTATTGAACAGAATAAAGTGATTTTTACATTTGATTGTTTTTCTTACTTGAATGCTTTTGTTTAGATGTAAAATGAAAAAGTAATGCACTATTTGTGTCTTTCTTATATTCTACTGTTTTTTGTTTGTTTTTTGCATCTATTCTTATTTATAATAACAAAGATAAAATATAAAAATATCTACATTGTGATTATTAATATAGTAGCCTAATGAAGGTCTTTTAATGGAGAATGTGAAAATAAAAATAACTCATTTTTGAAAATGTGCTCATTGTGACTCATTTTGCCAGCACATGTCTCATATACTTTATGTACTTCATAGCTGTAAACTAGTTATGTACTCAAAGTTTACTGCTATTGCACTTAAAGTAAAAGTATCCTTTTTAAACTAAAAAATGGGACAATTTGGTCCCAAGTAGCATTGATATAGTACACTTAATAGTATAATTTCAGTACATGGATATTAGTATACTTACTACAAGTCTAAATTTACAATTCTATAAGTCTAAAATTATCTAAGTTTCTTCAGTAAGTAAGTTCATCTTAAAATATTACAATATAAAAGTTATTTTAGTGTTATAGATATTTTGATATTTGAAGATTTCACATGATACTAAAATGCCTTTTAATTGCTAAAAACGTATAAACTATCAATCAGATAACAGAAGCATGTAGTAGATTGTGTACAACAGTTTTTTTCAATAAAGTTTTAATCCTGTTCATAATATAGAGGCCTTAAAAATTTGTTTATAAAATATGATACAGTAGGCTTTATAGGGTTAAGAGAGATTGGGTACAAAAGTCTGAGACAAATAGTAAAAATTATTTTATTTAGACTTTTTTCCCTAATTGAATCTAAAAATGCTTATTAAAAATTATGTAATCAGCATAATAATTTTAGTGAAAGGTTTATAGCCTTTCTGGTTTGTCTTCTGACACCGAATGAAACACTGATGCATTTACCATTGTCCTGTTTTGTGGTGAGGTTGTTCAGTGTTTCTCCAGACTGTCTCCTGTTCTGGCATCTGGCCGCAGGTACAAGCAGCCAAAGCAGCAGGCACAGAAAAAACCCTTTGGCCATGCTTTCATTCATTTCTAACCTTAAACACAATCAAATAAAAACCTTTAAGACCTTTTGTGCATGTTAAAAAGGTGTTCATATTCCACATTCTGCATTACAGTGACCAACACAAGTGGCTACGAAATAATTTTAATGTTGTTTGAATATACACTTTTTGTGCTAGATGTCCAAACACAAGCTGGTCCTTGGATTTTTTTTAAACAAATTTGAATAAATCAGGTGATGAATCAATAAGGTCAGATGCAATGTTCAATTCTATGTTTAATTTTGTTATATAATGCTGAAATGTTTTAAGCAGGTTATAACACCTCAAAATGAGTGAAACTAATATCAGAACAATAATATGAAGAAAATATAAAGCAACTTACCTAGCCTGTTATGCAAATCTAGGGAGTATCCACATGTTCATGTTTCCTGTATGGAGCACATTGTGTTCTGACTGACTTCAGTCCTGTGCTGAACATCAGCCCAACATCACAGTCCCAACAGTCTGATGCCTGACCAAACACACACACACACACACACACACACACACACACACACACACACCCACCCACCCACCCTATATAGCACAGGACAGCCATAACTGTGGGGAAAGAAAAAAAAAGTTTATTTACATAATTTCAGGCTCACACTAATATTAAATACATTTATAGTACACCTGTTGCGTTATAGTATAGAAATATAATAAGCTTTATTATATATTTTGGTAATTCAGTGTGGTGTTAAACAGGAGTTGAGCAATGTAAACTCTCTACTCTTTTCTCATGTTTACGTGTTTTGGAGATGTATGCTGAGAGATTGTTTGGAGAACAATAACAATTTCCCCAAAATCTTCTGTTCCTTATATAAACGGCACCCCTGTGAAATCTGGAAAACATGTAGGAACCTCCTGAGATGTGACTCATAATTCATTAATTACTCATCCTCATGTTGTTCCAAAATTTGTTTGCATGTATTTTTGTGAAACACAAATTATTATTATGATATTATTATGAAATGATCATGATAATAATGATGTGCGTGGACAAACTTGTCGTCATGTCGTACAAAAAAAGTTGAGAGAACAAGGAAACTTGGGATGAGAAGACAATACCCATACAATTTCAGCATTAAGAAGTCATAGAAAAACCTTCACTTATCATTAATTCCAAATAAGCTGTTTATGTTTGTTATAAC
>JAFVLL020027645.1:0-14018 GCA_021397915.2 Tor tambroides
CCAAGAGGGTCCTCGTACCACCGGTGCTCGGGCCCTAATAAACGGAGCAGATTCAAGAGCGTCCTCACACCACCGGTGCTCGGGCCCTAATTAAAGCTGCAAGCAGCAATGAAAGGGCCCTCGCACCCGGGCTCACCGCCGACCGGTGGCTTTAGGAAAACAGCAAACGGTGGGCAGTATGCTCTTAAAATAGTAAATATAGGAGGAATATGTCAAAATCATTTATATGTGCCAAACTTCCTGCTGCCAGCTGGTGGCACTACGCCTATAACTGAATATTGGCATGTAGATGTCTTCAGGCCAGGACTCTTACCAAACATGTGAAGTTTGGTGCAGATTGAACATGGTATGTTTGAATGAATAATGAATAAATAATTTATTGTCATTGTTGTAAAACAACGAGATTACATTAGAGCCTCAATCGACAGTGCAGTTTCTTAAAGTGCAAATACATAGAATTTAAACATAATAAAGTCCAACATGATCAGCAATAGCCCAGTATGTAAACAGACAGTACGACATTGACAAGGAATAAAGTGTATGAGGTAGAGAAACAGTAATAACCAGTAATGATGTGTATTGTTGTGTGTGCTGCAGCAATGCAAAGTCCAGTTCACAGTTAATGCCATTGTTGAAGAGTGGTACATAATGAATCCAAATTTAAGTGGGTGGAGAGGGGAGAGGGGAACAGTGTTTGTTCAGCAGTCTAACTGCCTGGGAATAAAGGCTGTTGGCCATTCTGGTGGTCCTGGCCTGAAGAGACATGTACCTCCAGAGGGCAAAAGGTGGAACAAAATGTGTACTGTGTGAAAACGGTCTCTTATGATATTGTGTGTCCTGCGCAGGCAGCGGGAGGTGTACACAGTAGAAACCTCCGGGAGGATGGTCCCGATGATTTTACCAGTTTTCACCACCCTCTGAATCATCTGCTGTTCAGCTGCAAACAAAAATTTTAAACAGTAAACACTCCACAAACTCAGGATCAAAGCCTGAGTTGACAAAAAAGTTGATGATCAGCATCATGGTACCAACAAAGCCGGATTGGAGTGCTTTGGTTTTGTCAACTCTACACTAATCCTGTAATTCGGAATTTGTTCAGCTACCATCATGGTACAGGCTACTGGTCTCTGTGACTACAGTCAGAGACAATAGCCACATTACCCGTACAGCGTGCTAACAAACACATTCAGAAAGGCGTTTTGCAAACACTCACAAAATACAAAGTGCGGTACTTACGTATTCTGGATATGAAATTGAATCAAAAACAGTAGTTTTTGATTTTATCTTTGAGAATTCCATTCGCTGTGTGACTCAATTTTTCCTTTTTTTAATTTTAAAATTTGCATACCTCCTGAAAAAATAAAAAATGACATTAAGATTTATAAAAAAAATACTGGTCAAAAATAAGTTTTAAGACTTTGACTTTCAAATGATGTATAGTACTACTTGTTTGTTGCTGCCACATGTTTTGAGTTGGAGCTCCGTCAAGTTAATCCTAAATTATCTATTTTTTAATCTTAAAATCAATTTTATACACTATCATCTAAAGGTAAAGCACACGCTCACTGTTTTCCTGGTGCTCGTGTTCTCAATGTTTCTGTGCAGATACCCGTGATCCTGAAGGACGACAAGAGCGTCAGACGATCATCGTGTCAGGACCACTTCACACGTATCGACGTGGACATTAAAGGTTCAGTAGACTTTTTGCTTTAAATGAGTGGTTATTGTCATGGTGTAAAGTACAGAGACTGCTCTTCGCTAATAATTGGAATCTTTTTTGGGAGCGTCCTGAGCTTTTCCGTGCTGATGGCCTGCATCCCAGCAGAGTTGGAGTGGAACTCCTGTCAGACAACATCTCCAGGACGCAACGCTCCATATGACTATTAAGTCAAATCCCAAATAACTGCTATAATGACTTTTGTTCCACCCACTTAAATGATAGAAGTATGTGTGCTGTCCAATCTATAAAGACTGTGTCTGTTCCTAGAATAGTGAGGACAAAATATAAATTTAATGCAGGATCTAGAAAAAATCTGATCGTGATTAATCCTGAAAAATGCAAAATAAATGAACAAAAAGAATTTTTAAAGCTTGGACTCTTAAACATTAGATCACTCGCACCCAAAACAGTTATTGTAAATGAAATGATCACAGATAATAGTTTTGATGTACTCTGATTGACTGAAACCTGGCTCAAACCAAATGATTATATTAGTCTAAATGAGTCTACACCACCAAGCTACTGTTATAAACATGAGCCCCGTCAGATTGGTCGTGGCGGCGGTGTTGCAGAAACATATAGTGATATCCTCAATGTTACTCAGAAAACAGGATACAGATTTAACTCATTCGAATTACTTCTGCTTAATGTTACACTGTTAGATAAACAAAAGAAGTCTCTCTCATCTCTTGCTCTGGCTACTATGTATAGACCCCCAGGGCCATATACAGATTTCCTTAAAGAATTTGCAGATTTCCTCTCAGACCTATTGGTTAATGTTGATAAAGCGCTAATTGTCGGAGACTTCAACATTCACGTTGATAATATAACTGATGCGTTAGGACTTGCGTTTACAGACTTAATAAGCTCCTTTGGAGTCGAGCAAAACATCACAGGGCCCACTCATCATTTTAATCATACGCTAGATTTAATTATATCACATGGAATTGATCTTACTGACATAGGTATTGTACCTCAGTGATGATGTTACCGACCACTGCTTATTACTGATATTAAGTATGTGGCTCCACGTTATCATCCGGGTAGAACTATCGTTCCAATCACCAAAGATAAATTCACAAATAACCTGCTTGATTTATCTCAACTGCTCTGTGTACCCATAAATACACATGAACTAGATGAAGTGACTAGCAATATGGGCACTATCTTCTCTAATACATTAGAAGCTGTTGCCCCCCCTCAAATTAAAAAAGGACAGAGAAAAACGTACTGTGCCATGGTACAATGGTAATACGCATTCTCTCAAGAAAGAAACACATAATCTTGAGCGCAAATGGAGAAAAACTAACTTGGAATGTTTTAGAATCGCATGGAAAAACAGTATGCCCAACTATAGACAGGCTCGAAAAGCTGCCAGGGCCGAACATATCCGCAAACTCATAGAAAATAACCAAAACAATCCAAGGTTTTTATTTAGCACAGTGGCTAGATTAACAAATAACCAGATGTCACCTGAACTAAATATTCCCTCACATTTTAATAGTAATGACTTATGTAAGTAATGAATTTCTTCACTGATAAAATAGATGGCATCAGAAATACAATATGAAATGTAGATTCTACAGCGTCTTGTAATTTAGCTTCATTCATCGCACCCAAAGAAAAACTGCAGTGCTTTACAATTATAGGACATGAAGAGTTAAACTTATCACTGCATCTAAACCAACAACGTGTTTATTAGATCCTGTACCCACTAAACTACTGAAAGAGTTACTACTGGTTGCAGAAGAACCACTTCTCAATATTATTAACTCGTCATTATCTCTAGGCCACGTCCCAAAACCGTTCAAGCTGGCGGTTATTAAGCCTCTTATAAAGAAACCAGAACTAGATCCTAGTGAACTAGCAAATTACAGACCCATTTCAAATCTTCCATTTATATCTAAAATCTTAGAAAAAGTTGTGTGTGCTCAATTGCGCTCCTTCCTGCGGGGGAAAAAAAAAAAAAAATCTATGAAGAGTTTCAATCAAGTTTCAGGCCCCTTCATAGCATAGAAACTACACTTACAAATTACTTGCTTCTTGCGTCAGACCAAGGCTGCATCTTATTGCTAGTTTTATTTGATCTTAGTGCTGCGTTCGACACAATAGATCATGACATACTCATTGATCGATTACAAAACTATACGGGTATTCAAGGGCAGGCTTTAAGATGGTTTAAATCCTACCTGTCCGATCATTATCACTTTGTCTATTTAAACGGGGAATCATCTAAATTATTAGCAGTAAAGTATGGAGTGCCACAAGGATTTGTCCTTGGCCCTCTGCTATTTTCAATATACATGTTGACCCTTGGCAATATTATTAGGAAATATGGGATTAGTTTCCATTGTTTTACTGATGATACTCAACTATATATTTCAACAAGACCAGATGAAACTTCTCAATTATTTAAGCTGACAGAGTGTGTTAAAAATATAAAAGATTGGATGACCAATAATTTTCTCCTATTAAATTAAGATAAGACAGAGATATTATTTATTGGACCAAAAAACAGTTCACAGAATCTCTTGGATTACAATTTGCATCTAGATGGATGTACTGTTACTTCCTCTACAGTCAAAAATGTGGGTGTTATGATTTTCAAAAGACAAGTTGCTGTCTAATATATTTCTCATGTTACAAAAACAGCATTCTTTCATCTTAGAAACATTGCCAACGGAACATGTTATCTGTTTCTGATGCAGAAAGCTAGTTCATGCATTCATTACCTCTAGACTGGACTATTGTAATGCACTGCTAGGTGGTTGTCCTGCATCTTCAGTAAACAAGCTACAGTTAGTTCAAAATGCAGCTACTAGAGTCCTTACCAGGTTAAGAAGATATGATCATATTACCCCAATTCTACAGTCTCTACACTGGCTGCCTATTAAGTTCCGCATCAGTTACAAAACACTACTACTTACAAGGCCCTAAATGGTTTAGCTCCTGCGTACCTAACTAGTCTTCTATCACGCTACAATCCATCATGCTCCCTATGATCACAAAACTCTGGACTCTTGGTAGTACCTAGAATAGCAAAGTCCACTAAAGGAGGTAGAGCTTTTTCACATTTGGCTTCCAAACTCTGGAATAGCCTTCCTGATAACGTGCGTGGTTCAGACAAACTCTCTCTGTTTAAATCTAGATTAAAGACACATCTCTTTAGCCAAGCATTCACATAATGTATCTCACCTTGTAAGTCAGCTACATCTGATCAAATGCACATTATCATTCTTTTGCTTGGGAATGCATCATTTTTTGTTTGGAACAGCAGCTACGCTAATACTGTCTCTGTTTGCTTCTCTGTTTCTGCCACGGGACTCGCATCCCGAGGCAACTAGGAATTGCACAAGCTTCAATCCGGATCCGACCCTTACGAAGATCTGAGATGACCGAACACCTGAGATGAGATGATGCCAACCCCCTAGAGGACCTCAGATGCTAAACCTGGAACAACATACAAAACTACCAAATTTTGCTATAAGTTTAATCGCAACCTATAATCCTTGCAGTTAATAGTGTTCACCATCCATTTGATTACATGGAATTTAACTAACTGCATGATTTTCACTGTACCACTAATAGCCTACTCCTAAATATAATGTAGAAACATGTAGTAAATTTTCTGTAAAGCTGCTTTACAACGATTTGTATCGTGAAAAGTGCTATACAAATAAACTTGAATTTAATTTAATTGAATAGTGTCAAGATTAAATAAAGACTTTACTTATGCTGTAAAAATATGTTAAGTTAAAGGTTACACACACACGCACACACGCACACACATTTTTGTAATTTAATCCAATATCCATGATAATACTGTGATTAAAAGCTTATAATATTATCATCATATGACGGGTTGATACTATCATATGCCTATTTGTCACCAACTTCTAGTAAAACAATGCATTTAATCACTCATTGTTTAACCACTCAAAAGTTCATTTTAAACTGACTTGTTTAACCTCCTTGTCCTGAGGTTGTTAGAGAAATTCTTCATTTACAGAGACATACTTTGTAATTACTCCATTGCTTTACTTTTATTAAGGATGGACTTTTTTGCCATCCAAATGTAAAATTACTTTAAAAATCAATATTTTATTTGTATTAATGGACTTCTGCATTCAAAACAGTCAATTGCCTTCATGGTGTCACTCATTCAAAATAACCTTACATCAAATACATTGCACAAAATAAATTTTGGGGAAATTCTGGAGCACAAAATGGTTATCATTTCCCCCCAAAGCATGCTTAAAGAATCTTGTTGCAATGTCAAACATTGTAATTATAACTATTTAAATTATGACTGTTCTGAAAATAAAATGTCCTTTCTTATTTAACAGGTGCTTGGTTTAAATATCTAACTATGTGTTCATGTTCCTTTCTTTAGTAGTTGTGTTCAAACTGTGGATTTGTGACATTGTTAACTCAATCTGCATATTTGTTTCACAATTGATCATTAATGACATACAAATTGCTTTGGGAGTATATGGAATTTATTTTAGGTGCTGGGTGGACACTCCTCCAAGGAAAACTACTGCAGTATGTAATTACCCATGTCTTCAAGAGCATAACTTCAGACTAATGTATCTGAATTTATGGTTTGGCTTAAGTTATTTTGACATTGTTCAGTTTTCAGAAATTGTGATTTGTGCACAATGCTCAGTAACTCATACTGTTGTGTAGATTGCACAGCAGCTAGACAACTTTGTCTCCTTGCTGTTGTAATATTTAGATTTTTAAAGGCAGATTTACTAAACAGGGCAAATTAGTGTTAGAGCACAATTCCGTAAAACTGCAGATGGGAGGGGAAAATTCTGCATGTGATTTACTGACAATGCGCACATTAAAGAACACAGACTCAGCCAGATCTTTTCCATAATGACCAGAGCATTCTACCAAGAGCAGCGCAATTACCGCCTGCTTAAAGACATGCTTTTTTGGGGGGTGTTAAATAGTAGCACAAATACCAATAATTCGATGTGCACAAACGTTTTAAATCTCGTTGTGTGATTCATTTTAATATTCTCCTACCATAAATCTTGCATCTGAAAGAGAAACTCCTACAAATGCATATTCAATAAGTTCAGGCGCAAAAATAACTGTGTCCACACCTTTTCAGCGCTAATTCTTCACTACACATCTTAAGTAAATCCTTACAGTACTATTTTAACACCAAAAGAAGGTTTGCATTGGCGCAAGCTATTAGTAAATCTGGCCCTTAGACTGTATAATACGATAAAGTGTACCGTGAGAGGTATGAGAACAGATGTCCAGTAACCACCACAATGATTAACTGCTTGACTGACAGTGCTGAAACCCACAGACACAAGGTTGGACAATGCTGGGAAGATGAACGGCTTGAAGTGCAGTGTGCCCATTGGGTGTCAGAGTGTGTGTGCAAGATTATGGTAAGGGATAGTGAGCTGTGTTGAAGCAAATAGCTGTGCCGAATGTTCAGCTGGGGAAATGTTTATATTAATCTGTGATTAACACCATCCAGGTGCTGTCTTGGCCATGGCGGCCGCTGTTGCTTCAAACACATTTTCTCTGTGGCTGGCTGCAGTCATCCAAATTTTTCAGAACACTGTGGGCCAACATGCTGAACTGTTGGCCACCATTAATTCTATGAACGTCTTATAAATGGTTCTTCTCTGAAGATATAAGTGCATTGGAGGTTGAGTGTTGAAATTCCACAACGGAAAACCGTATGTCGTTGTGTATGTTTCTAGAGTGTGACAGCGAGGTTGGTGAAAATCTATTTCATAGACTGATACTGCAGACAGTGTTCTGTGACGGTTCTGAGTTTTCATTAACCCTATCTCCTCCAGTCTAGACAGGAAGGCCCAACACCGAAGTAAACAACCACGCGCACTGTCATCCCAGTTAGACCAGCATGTGTGTTCAATTCAAACTGGATCTACATGTGTCGACTGTTACTATGAATGTAATGACAGCTTACTCACTGGAATTTTCAAACTTTATTTTGAATTTTTTAGGTGTCGAGCTTTGAGATTTGTGGCATGTGGTAAAATTAATATCAGGAAACACTACTTGCTAAAACCACAAAAGCTTTATATAAACATCAATGGTGAAACTGGAATAAAAAATTTTTTTCTCTTTTTTGAGAGAGATTTACTTTCTTTTCAGAAGACTGCAGTTGTGACATGGAGAAAAAGGAGGCAAAGACCCCATCTTACCCACATTTGGTGGTCTGCAGAAACCAGAAGGAGCTACATAAATAAACTGCACCGCTGGGCTGCAAGGGTGGCCTGTGCCATACTTGGTTGGGAACGTGGTGTTCTGGTTACTGTTAGAGCTGCCACAGCACCCCCATGTGCCTTGCCTCCATCATTGCCTCAAAGTGGGCACAGCCGCACTGAAGATCCAGAGACATTCCTGCCATTCCTGTATTTCTTCTCCTCTGCTGATGCTGGTCCAGTGAAAGAATTTATGAAGCTGTCACCTGAGAGCAAACAACATCTCACTAATACATATTTTCTCTCGTGAAGTTTTCATCCCTCTGTTCTTCATCTCAACTTAAAAAGACTCATATGGTGCTGTTGCAACAACTGTGCTTAATTTTTCAAGGAAAATTCTCTTCAACTTGTTTTCAGTAAATTTCATTATAAATGACTTGCTGTTATGGCCAGTAAAAGGTATTATCACAATGCAATATTAAGTAGATTACCATCTAATACATTATTATTAACAAATTATTATTTAGGCATAACTATTATAAATATTATTTAGGCATTTTTGTTTAATAATGAATCTTAATTGTAGTTAAATGTTTATTTGACTGCTATATTAACATAATAGGCTGTTTAGGTAGTTCACATTAGATTTGGGAAGCTGACATATCCTCATGTACATTCATGTGAAAAAATAAAATAAACAATACAGGACTATTTGAAATGAACTTGTGAAGGCGAAAATGTGATTAAAAATGATGGAAAAAAATGAAGAAATTGTGACATTGTCACAGAATGCATAAGCTAACTTGAAGTGCATGATGAAGAAGAGCAGTTCAATGCACAGTCTTTAATAAATCCATGCAGTTAAGATATTTTGTCTTTATGTTGGACAGAACTATTAAAATGAAATTCAGGTTCAGGTCTGTATAAATATTAGTTAACTTAATAGATATGGACAAAAAAAAGTGATCATGAGTGTGACTATTTGATTTAAATAAGAATAGCAGAAGAATAATATCTACTAAGTTATTGAATTTCAGTTAAGACTGAAATTATCGATTTTCAGTTAAGACTATACCTTTTATGTGTTTTTATGTATTTATTTATTTAACAGTGCCATTTAAAAGTGTTTATAACTTTTTAATCTGTTTTTTTTTTTTTTTAGGCAATTCCAAACACCATTGGTGTCCGGATATGTCTCAGGTCATTAAACACACTCACACACAGTGTATTTGTTAAGCAGTGATGTCTAAAGATGTGTGGCACTAGAATTTTGACTAAGATACACTGAAAGGTCTTGTAAAAATATGACTCTCACTTCCTCTCCCTGGATAGATAGTGACCTCAGTGAGGCATCTACTGTGGATTTGGCTCAGATGGAGTGATGGTGATGAGTTGGCTTTACTGTGTTTAATCCTATGATTTGTTTGCCTTTTATGCTTGCATTTCAACAGAGGCCACCCAGGAGAATCTCTCTCTCTCTCTCTCTCTCTCTGCACATGCGTGGGTGTTTGTGGAGCATGAGGGCATAGCGAGTGTGAGCGTGTGTATTTGTTTTTGTGTGTGTGTGTGTGTGTTTCTTTATTTTCTTTCTTTTAAGTTTGTTTGTTTGACTTAGTATTTATTGTGTGTGTGTGTGTGTGTACCTGTTTTTATATTCTGGTGAGGACTTAAACCTGAATACACACAGACTCATGGGGACTTGTGTCATGGTGGGGACCTAAATTGAGGTCCCCACGGGTAAACAAGTTTATAAATCACACAGAATGAAGTTTTTTGAAAATGTAAAAATGCAGAAAGTTTCCTGTAAGGGGTAGGTTTAGGTGTAGGGTTGGTGTAGGGCGATAGAAAATACGGTCTGTACAGCAGAAAAACATTACGCCTATGAGAGTCCCCACAAGGATAGTGAAAAAAGTGTGTGTGTGTGTGTGTGTGTGTGTGTATGTACCTGTTTTTATATTCCGGTGGGGACTTAAACCTGAATACACACAGACTCATGGGGACTTGTGTCACGGTGGGGACCTAAATTGAGGTCCCAACGAGTAAACAAGCTTATAAATCTCACAGAATGAAGTTTTTTGAAAATCTAAAAATGCAGAAAGTTTCCTGTAAGTGGTAGGTTTAGGTGTAGAGTTGGTGTAGGGCAATAGAAAATACGGTCTGTACAGCAGAAAAATCATTACGCCTATGAGAGTCCCCACAAGGATAATGAAACAAGTGTGTGTGTGTGTGTGTGCTGCCTGCTTTCTTAGAGAGCATGGCAGCTTCGGGTGAGACTGGGCTTACATATAGAAATATGGTGTGGAGATTTTAATGCCCATAATAGTTTATGGGGTAGTGAACATACAGATAACAATGGAGCAGTGATAGAATAATTTATGGATTCACAATGTTTGGTTTGCCTTGATGGAAAGGGTACTAGAATTGATGTCATCTCATTAAAAAACTAAATGTCTAATATTGATCTAACATCGGTCTCATCATGCCTTGCTAGTTTAAGTGAATGGAAAGTAAGTGAAGAAAATCTAGGAAGTGATCATTTTCGAATTTGTATGTGTATGTATATGCATATGTAAAATCAATGTTGAAGTGTATAGACAACAAGATGAATATGTTTATAAATGATGCTTTGCTAAAGCCAAATGGAAAGAGTTTAAGGAACAATGTAAGTGGGAAGCCCAAAATATACAAATAAACGGTAATGTGGATATATATATATATATATATATATATATATGTGTGTGTGTGTGTGTGTGTATCAAGTCAGCTCAATGATAATAAGTGCAGCTCAATGATAATAAGTGTAGCAGTAGAAAATATTCCTAAGGAAACAACAACTCAAAATAAGAAATTGTTTCCATGGTGGAATGATGAATGCAATTAAAGAAAGAGACCATGCATTCAAAAATTTTAGAAATAATATGAATATAGATAACCTGGTATAATATAAAAAGAAAGCAGCTATAGTGAGAAGAATTGTTAAATTGTTGAAAGTTCGCAAAGTCGAGGAGGTGGTAAATCTGCATGAGGAAAGGATCGCGGACTTGGAAAGTAAGTGCACATTTCTTCAAGCCAAGGTGGATAAGCAACAAAAGTTACTGGAGGACTTGGAATCGCGCAGCAGACGCCAGAACATCCGAATACTCGGGATTCCAGAGGGCTCGGAGAAAGGGAAACCTACTGAGTTTGTCGCGGGGCTCATCCCAACTCTGCTGGGAGCGGAGCATTTCGAGTTACCTGTGGTAGTGGATCGTGCCCATCGTTCCCTGGCTCCTAGACCTGCAGAAGGACAGTATCCAAGGCCTTTAATCGTAAGGCTCCATCACTACCAGATAAAGGAACGCATCATCAGACTGGCTTCACAACATTTTCCGCTTGAATACATGGGCTCGCGTGTGCATATTTTTCCCGACTTGTCCGAAGCTGTGCGGAAACAACGTAAGTGTTTTGATGAGGTCCGGCAGATGTGCAAAGTAGCCAAGTTCAAATATGGCTTTCTCTTCCCGGCTCGCTTTCGTATTACTGTGGATGGGGTGTCACATGTTTTCGAAGATGCAGAGAAAGCACGACAGTTTCTGGACGGAAGGCAGACGTAGGTGGGACAAAACATTAATACAGCTGGAAGCAGCGCAACTATGTATACTTTCGTTATGATTTTCTGTTGTTGTTTTTTCCCCGCCTTGGTTTGGCTTTATGTCATTTAATTAATCGACAGGACTTTGGACTTGGACTACTTACAGACATTTTTTTCCCCAAAATATTGAAGGTATACTAATATAGAGTTAAAGATGTTCAAAGTGTTTAAGATTTTCTGTTTCTCTTTTTATCGCCTGCTGGTTTGTTTAAGCTGGAAATGAATGTTCTGTATATTAAGGATTCGTACTCTTTAATTATATAGGCTAAGTGGTTAAATGGGTTTGTCAGAAAAAAATGGTGGTATTTTTGACATAGTGGTTATATTGCGGAGTCTCGGGGTGAATTAGTAAGTAGAAAAACGCGTGCGAACCCTGTAATTGGGGAATTATGGATGCACTTCGATGGAAGGAGTGAATGGGAGGGGAAGGGGGGACATTTTCTATAATTGTGGTTACGATTTTAATATGTATACTAATAATAGGGACATAATTTTTGTTTGCTCCTTGTTACGACAACACTAACAGTAGATTGCAAGCAACATGATGCACTTAGGCTGGTGAGTTGGAACGTGAAGGGATTAGGTAGTCCAGTTAAGAGAGCAAAAGTTTTAGAGCATCTTAAATCTCTGCAACCTGATATAATTTTCCTTCAGGAAACTCATGCCAGACGAGACTCACAAACAGTTTTGCGTGCAAAATGGCTTGGGCAGGCATATCAGGCGAACTTTGGGGCCAAGGCAAGAGGAGTGGCTATATTGTTCAGGAAAAACATTTCTTTCACCATCTCATCTTCAGTTATAGATCCTAATGGCAGATACATTATATTGGACGGTTTGTTATGTTCAACTCCAGTAACACTGATTAATGTTTATGGGCCAAATATTGACTGTCCTGAGTTTTTTCGTAAATTGTTCAATACGATTTCGGATTTTCAACATGCAAATATGATAATGGCTGGGGATATGAACTGTGTTCTAGACGAAGTGTTAGACAGACAATCATCATCTCTTAAACAACAATCCTCCGCTGGTTCATGCTTAAAGACAATATCAAGGAGTTTGAATATGGTAGACATATGGAGGCTGTTTAATCCAACTTGCAGAGAATATTCTTATTTTTCTCCTGTGCATAAATCTTACTCTCGAATTGATTATTTTCTGTTGGATTCAAAATTAATTTCATCTGTGACTGATGTTTCTTATCATCCAATACTAATTTCGGATCATGCACCGGTGTCTTTATGTCTGCGGATAGCAAATGCCACAAGGGGACGCCCAGGCTGGCGGTTATATGCTTCAATGTTTCAAGATAGAGCTTTCTGTGAGTTAATTAAGGAAAAAATTATCTTTTTCATAGATTCTAATGACAAAGGCGATGTTAATGATTTAATACTTTGGGAAAGTTTCAAGGCAGTAATTAGAGGTCATATAATCTCGTATGTAGCAAATGAAAGGAAGACCCAACGCTCTCAGCTGAATGGTTTGGAAGCAGAGTTGGTCAATCTAGAGCAGCAATATCGATCATCTTCAGATTCAGAAACGCTAATTAAGATTACAAAACTCAGGTATAAATACAATACTATATTGACAAAACAAGTGAGCTCCCTTTTTGCGAAAGAACAACAGATTTTATTTGAAATTGGTGACAAGCCGGACAAACTACTAGCAAGGCAATTAAGGAAGCAACAAGAATCACAAACCATTCTTAAAATTAGAGATGGGAGTGGGAACATAGTTACAGACCCTATGAAAATTAACAAATGTTTTGCAGAGTTTTATTGTAATTTATATAAGTCTACATGCAAGACCTCACAAACCATGACCACCTTTCTTGAAGAAGCTCTTGAGGAAATAAAAAACTATAATGCAATCACCAAATAATAAAACATCCGGTCTGGACGGATTCATAGCTGAATTTTACAAGGAATACAATGAAATTTTGGCTCCCCTGCTGCTCCGTATGTTTCAGTACATTAAGGAAAATGGTGCATTTTCTCAAGCATTATATCAAGCTAATATAGTTTTATTGCCAAAAAAGGATCAAGATCCTAATAATGTTTCTTCGTACAGGCCGGTGTCTTTACTCCCATTTGAAACTAAATTGTTAAGTAAAATTTTGGCGAATCGTCTTGAGTCTCATATAGCTAAAATTGTTCACCCGGATCCAGGGGCAGACTGGAACAATTTCAGGCCGGGAAATCTCACACTCATCCAGGCAATCCCATACACCTACAACAAATTTTGAAACCACGAACAACAATATTTTTTGTATGGCCATCATCATCATGTCAGCGTTCTGTCGTGTGTGTCATGTGTTCTTGCCTCTTGTGTCCATATTTAGTTTGTTTCCTGTCCCTGTTTAATGTGATTATTCAACCCGTTCTCATCAATCTGCGTATAAATAACACGGCTTTACACTTTCCAATTGCGTAGAATGCATACGCCAAATGCCGATTTTGCGTGC
>JAFVLL020027646.1:0-16587 GCA_021397915.2 Tor tambroides
TAGACGGATGGAAGGATGGATAATAGACAGACAGATAGACAGCTGGACAGATGGATGGACAGATAGATAGACCGACAGATGGATAGATGGTGAATGGATGGATAGACAGATAGATAGACGGCTAGATGGATGGATGGATGGAGGGTGGATGGATGGATGGATGGACAGATGGATAGATGGCTAGACAGATGAATGGATAGACAGAGAGATGGATGGATGGATGGATGGATGGATGGATGGACAGACAGACAGACGGACAGATGGATAATAGACACAGATAGACGGCTAGACAGATAGATGGACAGATAGATAGACGGATGGAAGGATGGATAATAGACAGACAGATAGACAGCTGGACAGATGGATGGACAGATAGATAGACCGACAGATGGATAGATGGTGAATGGATGGATAGACAGATAGACGGCTAGATGGATGGATGGATGGACAGACAGATAGATGGAGGGTGATGGACAGATGGATAGACAGATGAATGGATAGACAGACAGACGGATGGATGGATAGATGGACAGACAGACAGACGGATAATAGACAGATAGACGGCTAGACAGATGGATGGATAGATAGATAGACAGACGAATGGATGGACAGATGTATATACATAGACAGATGGATGGACAGAAAGACAGATGGACGTCTAGACAGATAGACAGACAGACAGATGGATAATAGATGGACAGAAGCACAGACAGACAGACGGATGGATAGACAGAAAAAAGGATAGATGGATGGTTGGATAGACAAACAGACAGACAGGTGGATGGATAGATAGACAGACAGACAGATAGCTTTCCTTGTTTCCATCCTGATAGCAAAATGATAATGATTTTATAATGCTGGTGACATGAAGATAAACATGAAGGCACAATTTAATGAATAATTTCTCAGCTCATTTTAATGCGGTGTGAATTACTTTTGCTCTGCATAGCTGCATCATATGTTTAGACATTCATACAATATTTCATCCATTCTCCATAAAAAGGTTCAGTGAAGTCCATTGGTCCTTTGATCCACTATTCAGAGTGGATATGACTTGTTTTTGTTTTGTTTTTTTATGCTGAGGAATAAAAAAACAATAGCTCCTGATGTATATTTCATGGTGGAAGTATAGAAGAACTTTGAAAAACAGATGAAAAACACTTTCAACATGTTGGTGTTTTGAGAGAGAGGCGAGCAAGTGTGGCCAGTTTCACCTTACTCCATTTGTAGTTGAATACTTTAATGTTCAATCTCTTCTCAGAAGCAAACATTTCTCTCACAAAGTTGACTCTACTGCATCTAAAGATGTTCAAAGCACATTCTTTCCCTTTTCTCTTTCGCTTTTTATGTGCAGGCAGCCAATTTGTTTGCCAAAGAAGGTTACGCTAAGACCTTCTGTGCATTCTTTGGTAGAGGAAGCAATCAAGCCGCAGCCAAATCAAATGTCCACCTGCGAATGAAACATAATCAGGAACAGACGCCTTCCAGTGAGAAGAAGGGCACAAAGAGCACACGAAAAAAGACTCAATTTGTGCATTCCATCCAAGAACAAGCAAAACTCATGAATTCAATTCATCTGATCATGTTACTATAATGGAGAGCAGGCTGTGAGGAGGAAAATACAGTTAACCTGTAGCTGAGACTACATTTAAAGCATTTTCCTTTGACTTCTAGTCAAACATCAAAGCAATGAACGTTATAATTCACTCATAATGATTAAAGCTGAATTGTTTGTTAGATTTGCTCTCAAATCAGAAGCCTAACAGATGAATTAAAAGCTTATGGTTTATCCCATGTTGATGGTAAATATAGGTGGTTAATTACATTAGGAAGGTAAAAAGTACATGCTTTTAACAATGGTCCCCAGACGCAAAGCTGGTTATCCCAGCAGGGAAAGGCCACGTTATCAGCAACAATAGCATTAATCAGTTCTGCTTGGCTATGGGGGGCTACACGACCCTCATTCCCTGTTGATTTTCCTGTTGTCACTATGACATTAAAGCACTTTAACATGCATAAAGAATAACCCACCCACCAAAGATGGTGAAAGGTGACACAAGAGAGAGACAGCCTCACCAGATCCAGCTCCTCACTCAAATCCCTCAGCACCTTTCCGGCTCACTGAAGTGGGAAGAAACAAGGGTGCCACTTTGAGATCATAGAGCCCCCAGCCCACCAGATGGCAGATGCCGGGAGCCTGCTGCAAGGCCAGTCAGTTCAGTGAAACTTTATTGGGGAGGTGGCCATACGAGGTAAATAAACGTCCACGGACAGGCTAATTAAAAGGGTCTTTTCATTAGAGAAGTCCATCTGTTTGTAGCACAAGCCCAGTGGAGTCTAAGCTTCTTGTAAGGATATTCACACTAGCTGCCATTAAATCCCTGTATTAGATTATTTGGGCTGAGACTAGTGAAATACACATACACATCCTTTTATTCAGCAACGATGCATTAAATTGATCAAAAGTGACAGTAAACACATGTAGATTATTAAAAATATATATTTCAAAATAGTGCTGTCAAACCGAGTAACCGTGATTAATCACGATTAATCATATCCAAAATAAAAGTTTTTGTTTACATAATATATGTGTGTGTGTGTGTGTGTGTGTGTGTGTACTGTGTATATTTATATTTTTATATACATACACACACATACATGTATATATTTAAAAAAATAAAATAAAAACTATATATATATATATATATATATATATATATATATAAATCATATAAATGTACACACATATTATGTAAACAAAAACTTTTATTTTGGACGCGATTAATCGCAATAAATCGATTTGACAGCACTGATTTCAAATACATGCTGTTCTTTTGAACTTTCTATTCTTCAAAGAATCTTGAAAAAAAAATGTCATGGATTCCACAAAAATATTAAGCATTGCAACCATTTTCAACTATGATAATAATAAGAAGAAATATTTCTCCAGCAGCAAAATCATTCTAATGTGAATGAATTCTGATGGATCATGTGACACTAAAGACTAGAGTAATGGCTGCTGAAAATTCAGCTGTCGTCACAGGTATAATTTACACATTAAAATCTATTAAAATAGAAGACAGTTATTTGAAATTGTAATAATATTCCACAACTTTACTATTTTACTGTATTTATGGT
Organism: Tor tambroides; assembly: GCA_021397915.2. Taxonomy (NCBI): domain Eukaryota; kingdom Metazoa; phylum Chordata; class Actinopteri; order Cypriniformes; family Cyprinidae; genus Tor; species Tor tambroides. The sequence goes on from JAFVLL020027646.1 coordinate 3,139, forward strand.
CAAATAAATGCAGCCTTGGTGAGCATACGAGATTCTTTCAAATACTAAATCTTACTAACGCCACATTTGTGATTGATAATATATAAACTTGATTATTTATTATAGATCTGAATATATACAAATAAGAATACAGAATATATAGTGTTGTACATCAGAATATATGAGTAAATGTCTGCATTGTTCATCTTAAACATGGTTAATTTTTAAAAACAATGACAAACTATCAGAAGGAATTCATCTTTATAGTCCCTGACTTTGACTCATGTGACTGACTGAACTGAAATTTCCAAACAGAATTTTAATACATATTTTTCATAAACTATGAAAAAAAAGACAGACAGCACTGAGGACGTGCCTTAAACAGCATGCTAGAAGTCATTCAAATGCAAGACATATACACACTGAATCCTGCCATCACAGCTGGCTGTTCACGCCAACACTTTCCTTGTGTGCAAACAATTTAATACTAATTTATTTCCTTTCACCACAAGACACTCAAGCTTTGAAATCGACATTGCATTCTGCATAACAACCCAAGTGCAGTTGTCTGATTCTAATCTCAAGCGCTGCGATCGACTGCATTCCAAACACTGATTATAGTGCGGTCATGTGTGTGGTCTGAAGGAGGAAAACGCTGCAGATGAAAGCTCTAGCTGTCGTGCAACAACTGCAGTGTGAAGGTTACATGTTTCACAACATATGGGATTCATGGGTGCCTATGACAACATAACCAGCACAAAAATCAAAGTCCAGCAACCTAAATCATAATGTTTGTCATGGTGGATGTTCTAAAATTCAGAATATGAGCAACTTGTTCATAAAGCACAAATTCATCCAAAAATGAAAATTCTGCCATCATTCACCCTTAAAGGCCTGTTCACACCAAGGATGATAACTATAAAGATAATGATAAAGATATAGTTCTAAAAATCGTTCTCAGTATTAAAGGATAGTCCCCACCACAGCTATAACGATAAAAGCACAGAGACACAATATCTTTGGAATTACTTTCAGAACGATTATTTCCAGCTGATGAATGAATCAAACATTGACACCCAATCAGAATCAATCCTGCTATCACGAGCTGGAGAATTTAAAACGGCAGACGCCAGTGCACTACAGGGGTGTCCAAACTCGGTCGTGAAGGGCCAGTGTCCTGCAGAGTTTAGCTCCAGCTTGCCTCAACACACTTGCCTGGAAGTAAGACCTTGATTAGTTGGTTCAGGTGTGCTTGATTAGGGTTGGAGCTAAACTCTGCAGGACATCGGCCCTCCAGGACTGAGTTTGGACACCCCTGGCTTAGAACAAACAGACGATATCGTCCGCTGGTGTAGACGCAAAAATAGTTATCTTTATAGTTATCGTTCTTGGAGTGAACGGGCCCTTACGCCATTCCAAACCCATATAACTGTTCTCTTAAATGGAACATTCTGAGGATTTTTCAAGCTTTTCTTCATGAAAAACATGTTTACCTGCTGCTGGTTAAGGCTAGAAGGGATACGTATGGCGCTACTGGGCATGCGCACATCAATACAGCGTAATTTTTGTTACACTGTACAACAATAATTACAATTTTGTCATTATTGTAAGGGGTAGGTTTAGGGTTGGGTTAGGTATAGATGTTAATAAAACACAATCCAATAGGTAGAAAATTACATTTCATTGTTCATTTCCAGTCGGAGTTGTATCCCTTCAAGCCACAACCCCTGCTGCTGCACAGCAAAAAAACATGCATTTCCGCCACCTACAGGCCTGGAGTGTGATGCACTGAATGGCGCGCATTGGACGCCATAAATAATTCTTCTTGTTTGTTGAGTTTTTATGGTGGTTGGAGAGTCAGAAACAGAATAATCTCTTAGAATCAGATGCAATGTATTTATCGAAATGCTGCCGTGGTTTTGCTATTAAAATATTTTAAATATCCGGGTGCTTTTCTCCAGAATTTATCGGAGGACTTGGACAATGATCGGTGTGTTTCATTAACTGATTTAATGTTAATATACCAAATTATTATTATTATTTTTTTTTGCCTTTATATTATGATGACAACCACCTTAAAACACAGGTGGTATTGAGAAAACCACTAATGAGTCCAAGTTCATCACAAGTAGTTTTTTCCAAAAGCTGAGGTATACTAATATATAAAAGGTGCAAATATAAAACACCATCACTGTGACACATGACAATAAAATAATGCAATAAACATTAATTTTAAAAAAGATGTCACACGTTGAATTCTAGGAATTTTATTTTACTGTTTTTCACTGTAAATTATAAGCAAAAAAAAAAAAAGTTAATAATAATAGGCTAAATAAATAAATAAATAAAATTCTAAATTAGAATTATTTGTTTCACTTCCAAAAACTGTAAAACTTACAACTATATTACTGTTAAATTACATGAACTGGCCTATTAGATGTTCACCATATATAGTAAGAGATCTTACCATTAACCAATCAACAGTTTTTACAGTGATGAGGCTTCATTGTTGTTGTGGGTGTTTGCTAGGGTGTTGCTATGCAGTTAAAGTGTACAGAGTTTATTTGTTTGTTTGTCTATCTATCTATCTATCTATCCATATTACTGTGTGGTTTCTGAGGTGTTCTGTGTGTTTGCTAACTTAGCTAAGTCAATGCTAAGTCAATGCTAAGTCAAATAAACCCATCCCAAAGTCTCTTTGCTATCCTAGGTTTTAAAGTGCCCCTATTATGGATTTTTGAAAATTACCTTTCATGCAGTGTGTAAGTGAATGAACATCCTGCAACGTTTTAAATCTGAAAGTGCACCGTGTATAAAGTTATTGTCTCTCAAAAGAAAGAGTCGACTCTGAATCATGGAAACAAGCCTTTTTTTTAAATGAATCCTAAGCCATTTCATGTTGACGTCAACATGAAACATTAGCATATTGCCCGCCCACTTGTTGGTCTTTTCGCGTTGGTTTGAATGAAAATGCAAATTCATTCTTTGCCACTAGGTGCCGCTTTTGGAGCGGTAAAAATAGCGGTTTCCCCAGTAATGCTGTACACAAGCAGCACTGCCCTCACAAACGCTGCTTTATCAGGCATTACAGACGAGATGAAATGAGAAAGAGACCAACACAATCACCGCAGATTAGCATCTCGCAAAGGAGGGGTTTGGAAAAATGAATCATTAAACGAATAGCGTTTGGGAGTCGTTGAGAAAACAAGGTAAAAATAAATACGTATTATAAGACAATGAAAGCGTTTTTTGACCTTTCATGCATGTCAACCTGTTGTTGGGGACTCCCAAAACCAAAATATGAACCTTTCATTACCCATAATAGGGGCACTTTAATAGGGGGTTTGTTCAAATCTCATTTAAGTATTTTTTTCAAGGTTTACAATATACAGTCTCTGATAATAATAATTTTATTAAAATAAACAGAAATAGATCAACTGTTGACCAAAATCCAATATATGTTTTTGATAAACAATAGAGGAGCACAATAAAGATATGAGGATGCTGGCTTCAGGTTTGATTGGTTTTAAGGCATTGTGTGAGTCTAATTAGCACAGTCCTCTCTCTCAGTGGTCGATCTAAGGGTCACCTCTCTCTGAATACTCCTCCAGCAGCGATACTGTCTGACTGTATGCAGTAGCTCGGTTGGGGGGCGAGAGTAGAGAAAGGATAATGAAGAGGATATACAAGTCTGGTCGGCTGCTGCCAGGTTACTGTCAGTCAGGATCAGACCTGTGTCTGCCACACATCTCTATTATGCTGAGATTCTGAGTAGCGGCTGGGTTAACGTTATGCCAACTGAGCTGACAGGTACCCATCCATCCACACAAAGCCCATGTCACACTTGACAGCCACATTTAAGCTAATATTGTATTAATATAATAATGAACTAACTTTAAAGAGATTGTTTGCTAATTCTGCCATTTAATTAACCGTACACTTGGAACATTTTTTTTTTTGAAGGGGGTGGGGGTTGGCCTCCACAATGGACAATGAAATGTTAGCACACTATATTATATGTCTTCTAAGCTACCTGGTCTCATGACGAAAACTTTTTCGCAAGATGTGAAATACGTACCAATAAGTAGCCTACATATCACTGCAGTTTCCAACAGAGATGACCACTAGAGGCGGTAAAACAGCAAGCAGTAATCATTTTCATACATAGTTATGCTTACAGCTTCATATGTTTTGCTTTCCGGATGTAACAAGCTTGATCAGTAGCTCAGCCGGCACAGAATTGGACTTAAGATGTGGAATCTTTGGGTACAAATCCCATCAAAAACATGACTCACGATGAAAGAGCTGAAAGATGACAGATCGAAAAACAAGCTAAAACATGCCTGCGATTGCGTCACATTCACTTTTGTTCATACTTTTGTTCATAGTAGGTTTAGGTGTAGATGGTACGTTATTTTAAAATGTGATGGAGCATTAGACTTAAAGCGCCACTCAACGGAAATTTCAAGTCAGAACTGCAGTGACGCCTACAAAACCAACACCACATAAAACATACCATATGTACGTTCATCTATCCCGGGGAAAAAAACTAACTCTGTTTTAGCACCACTCAGTGGACATTTCACATATGTCACGAAATATACATGCCGATACATATTTTGCATCTTGTGAAAAAGTTCCTAAATGTACATTTTCGTCATGAGACCAGGTTGCTTCTAAAGCCATATGATAGCATGACGCTCTTTTTTTTTTTTTTTTTGCAGAGGGTGATCTATTAATGTATGCAAAAATACATTTACAATGCAACTAATATGATTTGAATACACCTTTTCTTTGATGATCATGTTTTTGATTCCTGCATGGCAATTTGTTTTGATAATATTTGAAAAAATATATACAGTATATATGATATATATACAGTGGGTACAGAAAGTATTCAGACCCCCTTAAATTTTTTCAATTTTTTTATGTTGCAGCCTGATACTGCAATTGTTTAAATTCATTTTTTTTCTCATTAATCTATACTCCGTACCTGATAATGACAAAGTGAAAACAGGAATTTAGAAATGTCTGTAAATGTATTAAAAATAAAAAACTGAAATATCTCATTTACATAAGTATTCAGACCCTTTGCAACAAAACTTGAAATTTAGCTCAGGTGCCTCGCATTTCTCTTGATCATTGCTGAGATGTTTCTACACATTGATTGGAGTCAAATTAAATTGATTGGACATGTTTTGGAAAGGCACACACCTCTCTATAAAAGGCCTCAGAGCTGACAATGCATATCAGAGTGAAAAACAAACCATGAGGTCAAAGGAACTGCCTGCAGAGCTCAGAGACAGGATTGTATTGAGGCACAGATCTGGGGAAGGCTACAAAAAAAAATTCTGCTGCACTGAAGGTTCCCAAGAGCACAGTGACTTCCATAATTCTCAAATGGAAGAAGTTTGGCTCAACCAGGACTCTTCCAAGAGCTGGTCGCCCAACCAAACTGAGCAACTGATGGATAAGTGCCTTGTCTAGACTGGTGACCAAGAAGCTGATGGTCACTCTAGTTGAGCTCCATGATCATATATGCAGATGGGAGAAACCTACAGAAGGACAAACATCACTGCAACACTCCACCGATCTGGGCTTTATGGCGGTGTGGCCAAACTCAATCCTCTCCTCAGTGAAGACACATGAAAACCCACTTGGAATTTGCAGAAAAGCACCTAAAGGACCCTCAGACTCTGAGAAACAAGATTCTCTGGTTTGATGAACCTCAATTCTACGCATCATGTTTGAAGGAAACCAGCTCTGCTCATCACCTGCAGAGTACCATCCCAAAAAAAAAGTGTGCTGGTAGCAGCCTCATGCTGTGGGACTGTTCTTCAGCAGCAGGGACTGAGGGACTCATCAGAGTAGAAGAAAGCTCAATGCACCAAAATATTGAGGTAGCCTTAATGAAAACCCAGTCCAGAGCATTCAGAACCTCAGACTGGGCAGAAGGTTCACCTTCCAACAGGACAATGAACCTAAACACACAGCCTAGGCAACACAGCAGTGGCTTAGGGACAACTCTGTGAATGTCCTAGAGTGGCCCAGCCAGAACCCTGACTTGAACCCTATCGAACATCTCTGGAGAGACCTGAAAATGGCTGTCCACCGACGGTCCCCATCCAACCTGACAGAGCTTGAGAGGATTTGCAAAGAAGAATGGCAGAAACTCCCCCAATCCAGGTGTGCAAAGCTTGTTGCATCATACCCAAAAAGACTTGAAGCTGTAATTAATGCCAAAGGTGCTTCAACTAAGTATGGAGTAAAGGGTCTGAATACTTATGTAAATGTGATATTTCAGTTTTTCTTCTTTTTAATAAATTTACAGACATTATTAAAATTCTGTTTTCACTTTGTCATTGAGGTACGGCATGTAGATTAATGAGAAAAAAAATGAATTTAAACAATTGTAGTATCAGGCTGCAACATAAAATTGAAAAAATTTAAGGGAGTCTGAATACATTCCATACCCACTGTATATATATACACACACAATTTTTTAACCGTTTTATGACAGGGCAAGGTTAGTTCAGGTTGTAAAATGTCACAAGATGTGACTCCCCAAAAATGTTTAGTAATTAATAATTCATGAGGTTTATAAATAATACCTTCAAGTATATATTTTAAAACTTTTTATTGTTTCTAAAAATCAATAATTATGATGTACACACTTATGTACTCAATAAGTGTAACGAGAAGTCCACTGGAGGCGAGCGTAGTAATGAACCCAAGTGCAGTTTATTTACAAGGTGATATCCAAAATCCAAACATAATCCAAACAGACGAAGACTTGACTTGAAACAGACTTGACATGAAACAGGCTTGACATGGCATGAACAGACTAGACGTGGCATGAAACGGACTAGACTCACCAACAGCAGGTTACAACGTTAATACACGACAAAGCAACAAAGGCAATAACATGGCAACTTAAAGAAAACTATGAGGGTCACATGACATGAACATCCAATGAAGACATGACACAATGAACAAGAGAACCAATCAGAACAAGACACAATGAACAAGGTAACCAATAGCAAGGAGACATGAGGGCAAGGGAAGCATGACACAAACAGGAACCATAACAGAACTTCAAAATAAAAGACATGATAACAAGAACCTGAAACAAAACCCAAAACAGACCTTACAATAAGTAAAAAAAAATATTGTGTTATTAAATATGTTATTGAAAATCATGTTGGAACCGCCATGAATAGGAAGTGTACACTTGTAAAAACTTGTTGCATGTGTTTAAAAAATATATTTAAATATTTTTTTCCTCTTTTTTCTTCATCATGTACACACTCAAATCTCTTCATCCATCTTCTTCTATTGTGGCGAGTATGTTGCACTGTGGCTGTATGCAAACATAAAACTTCTAATATGAGCACAACATGATTTGAATAATCTGAGGTGTGTATTTCGAAGTGTTTTTTTAGAGACATGACAGTGATTGGACGATAACAGAATTTTTATATTTGTGAAAAAGTTCCATTAATAGTACAACTACTACTTTTATTTTGATTTGATTACATACTTTCCAAAATGAATTCATTGAAAGCCAAATATAACCATGTTGTCCAGCATAAGACAGCACCATACAAGAGAGCACCAAATTCAGTCCCACGGGAAGGCTCAACTTAAAGCAGTGGGTAGGACTGACCAGCTGGACAGTGATATGTGTGTTAGTTAGGGTCTGTCAATAGTTACAGCAACCCTAGGCAGGGCAAGGCATGTGCAAGCACTAAATCTAACCCACACACTTGGGTAGTTTAAGGTCTCCTTCTGAACCAGCTTGTTTTAATTACTTAGAGTAAGTGGCAGCATTTGGCTGAGTTTATTGCTCTTCTTAAAAGAGCAGGCCCCTGTTTTAGAACGCGAGCTCTGCCTGATTGCAAAGCTGTAAATCCCTACTCTTGCTGCTCCTCTAACAAAGCCCTGGCCGGCTGCTGTACCCCTTGACTGGAGGGCACTCATAAATTCTCTATTAATTTTTCAACTTGCAGAGACAATGGGTGGCACAAACAATCCCACAGTATCAAAGGCCGAAAAACAGTCTAAGCTTGCATGTGGAAGAGGAAAGGATGGGCAAGGAACCATATCCTATAATGTAATGTACTGTAAATTTTATTTTATTTTATTAGTGATACCTTAAATATACAAACAAAAATAAAGTTTCATTTTATTTTAAGGTGTCCTTGTTACAGTGTAATAATCTACCTGATCTCCTGACGAAAACGTACCTGTGGGAACTTTTTCACAAGACGCAAAATACATACCAATAAGTACATATCACTGCAGTTTCCAAGAGAAATGAACACTAGATTTGGCAAAACATCAAGCACTTGTAATTATTTCGTACACAGTTATGATTACAGCTCTATATGTTTTGCTTTCTGAACGTAACAAGCTTGCTCGGTAGTTCAGCAGGCATGGAAATGGACTTAGAATGCAGAGTCCTTGGGTATGAATCCTGTCAAAAACATGACTTGCAATGAAAAAGCTGAAAAATGAGAGATCGAAAAACAAGCTAAAACGGCACGCTTGCGATTGTGTTTTTACGTCATATTCACTTTTGTTCATACTGTTGAGTAGGTTTAGGTATAATTCAGATGGTACATTATTTTAAAACGTCACAGAGCATAAGACTTATAGCGCCACTCAATGGACATTTCAAGACAGAACTGCAGTGACACCTACAAAACCAACGTCACATAAAACGTACCATATGTACGTTCATCTGTACCGGGTTGGGGGGGGGGGGGCACTCCTTTAGCACCACCCAGTGGATGTTACACCTCGAATATGTCATGAAACATGGCGGTACGTATTTCACGTCTTGCAAAAAAGTTCCCACAGGTACGTTTTCGTCATGAGATCAGGTTGATATTAATACTGAGTAATAGTGATTATCAACATGTACTTAACATAGATTAATTTTCTTAAATTCTTAATTATGCGTAATTTACTGTTATTACTATAGTGGGTAGAGCAAGTATAGTATAGTAAGTAATGTGTAACAAGAACACTGTTTTACAACAAAACACATATTTTTGTATTGTTTTACCAGTTTCCAAAATAAAATAAAATAAAACTTTATATATTTATTTTGTAGAACATTGCAATTTAACTAAATTTTATAAATTTTGGGTCCTCTATTTTGACAAACCTTTTCAATCTGCCTCAACCAATAAACATGGAGCAGCATAAAAAGTCAAGGTGTGGAAAAGAACTTTTAGGATGGAAGTGTAAATACTGCTCTGGCTAAATTAAACCATGAACCTATCATGTTAGGTGTAAACCAAAATAAATTATAGGGGGCATGATAATGTTTTCCTTGATCTACCTAAGCAATATAGGGATTGGTTCAGTTCCCTCACAAATCAACTGTGCGTTTTTATGGGAGTGACCGACTGAGAGACCCTGTGTCATTAAGGTGCTGAAGGCTCTACTCATTAGAAATGACAAGAGGAAGTAAATCTAACAATCACTTACTCTTGGTCTGTGCACTCAGTATTGCTGGGAGCACCAACAATGTTTCCTGCTTGGTGACGGCACTTCATAACTTACATAAATAGTCTTAAAATAAAATAAAATGCATACATACAATTCTGGTATCATTCACTATAAAAGATAATAGTGGTTCTTTCAAAATGTCTACTATATACTAAGTCTTCTAAAGTCATACAATAGATTTGTGTTAGGAACCAGCCTGAATTTAAATTATCATTGAATTATAATATTCTCTTCTGTTATAACATTCAAATAATTGCATTTGGATTACAAGAGACAAGAATCAATGTTATTTGGAAGGTAAGTAAATTAATAAGTAATAAAACATTGGGGTAAAATATTTCTTTATTATAAAATATTATATCATTTTTATTACATTTTTCAGTAACCCAAAAAGTTATATTCAGGCTAAAATCCATATTAAATTATTATTATTATTATTATTATTTGTCATTGGCATGTTTTAATCATGAATGTCAACTTTTTGGTCTTATAGACCAGATGTGCTTTTTTTTATTTTTTTTATTTTTTTTTTATGAGCAAAGTAAGCAGATCTAGCAGATCTAGACAGGTGGAGCTGGGGGAGGTAGAGGGTTTCAGAGGAACGCACTGCAGGACCAACTTACAGCAAACTCTAAACCAGAGTATTTAAATGTTGAAAGCAATCTTACTGGAGTTTTATGACTGAGCTAGGTATATATTCTGGGAAGATTTTTTAAGAAATTGTTGCTTTTGAGAAATATTCAGTTGTTATTTTCCTTGTATATTCCTGATTTATTCCAAACTTCAAACTCACATGAATATATCTTGGGTTGCTTCTGGACTGCTGTGGTTTCTCCTGACTTTTCGTTGAACTCCTCCTCATCGCATTGCCGTCATGTTCTATCCCCTGCAGGAGCGTCCAGAGGTTCTCATTTCAGCATCAGGGTCAAAGTGACCCTTTGAAACCATAGACTCAGCAGTGTAGCATATCTCCCTACAGCAGCTCTGGAATGTCTCTATGGTAATGGGTCCACTTCTGATGGGTAGTGCAGGAGCTGTGGCCCTTTCCAAAAGCTGAGATCCCTTAGTGAGAGCTGGAAGGGTTTGAGGGTTTGAAGTGGTAAGACACAGACACACACCAGAGAAGTTGGCTACATTATTTAATAATGCATGAGTATGAATAGATATAAACTCAACAGGAAATATGCCATGAATGTGACAAATATGATTTCTGCTATCTTGAGGGTGCTATCATCTAGTATCCTGCCAAAAATGCTATAAAAAACAAGGAAATATTTTGTTCACATACACACTAGGGTATCTTTATGTGTGCATCTATGACAGTATGTGTGTGTGTGTGTGTGTGCTGTTGAGGTTTGTAGGTACAGTTTTTCAGCATATATACAGTATATCTCTGTATTTTCATGAGTAGATGTCACTTTTTAGACTTGCATCGTATCCCTACATTTCCAACAGCATACAAATTCATGCTATATTTTGCAGAGCTGTATATTTAACATAAGCTAATATTAAGGTAACACTTATTTTTGAGTTCCTTTTAGATATTCTACTTACTATAAGTAGCTTTGCAGCTACAACTCAACTAGCAGCCATTAGAGTATCAGTAGACTGTCTACTTATTAACTGTTAACACTTTATTTTGATGCTCCCCAAACAGACATTCTACTCACTACAAGTAACTTTTTCAAGAATGTGAACTTATTCCACTAACTCTAACCCTAACTTTAACCTAATAGTCTACTAATACCCTAAAGAAAGTCAGATGACAATGTTGTTGCAAATTATCAGAGTCATTTGTCATGTAGTTGCAAAGATACCACATTAAATGTTTAATTGGTAACACTTTAGTATAGGGACCAATTCTCACTATTAACCAGCTGCTTATTGGCATGCCTTTATTAACACACTGGCTGTTTATTAGTACTTATAAAACACATATTCTGCATGACCATATTCTACATCCCTAATCCCACATACCTAAACTTAACAACTACCTTACCTATTAATAAGCAGCAAATTAGTAATATATTGACGCAAAAGTCATAGTTAATGGTGACAATTGGACCTTAAAATAAAGTGTGAATGTTTAATTTTAGAGTAAAATTACCTGATTTAAAATTATCCAAAATTGAAACAATAAGTTTAACATTATATCATAAAGACAGACATGATCAAAAAATAGTTCAAAATCTGAAATCTACATGAAATCAAAATTGATCCTACTTATTTTGTTAGCACATATTACTTGTCTTGTGGTGAACAGCTACTATAATACAGGTTAATCCATATTGTTTGTCTTGATAATCTTCAAAGTTAGTCAAAATCTGAAAATTTGATTTCATTCTGGAATAGCATTCCTTCTCTGATGACGTCAGTTTAACGGAACATCCTTAATCACTTCCCTAACAGTCTGCTGCAATACTAGAGATAGCAAGGAGGTATGTTGAAAAATAAAATAAAATAAAATAAAGTTGGTCACCACTTCTGGTTCACACAGACTTTAAATGGATAATTCATTCATGACAACTCCCAGAACAGTTTTAGCATGTAAATGAATATAACAATATTAATGTGTTTGATCTTGACATACTACATCTGCTACACACACTGCTGCTGCAGCAAATCAAGCATAGACTTGCTTCTGTCAATAGATACATAGACAGACTGCACAGATCATGTAAGATATGTTGCCACTGCATAAATCTATCAGACAGGATAGGACCAAGACAGGTGGATCTGGGGGAGGTGGAAGATTTCAGAGGCTCTCAAAAACATATCTTAAAAACAAGTCCATACAACTTGTGCACCATATTCCAAACCTTCTAAAGCCGTATGATAACTTTAAGTATTCAAGTATATAATTCCAAAATTTAAGTATTCAGGTTTGGAAAGATATCAGGGTGAAGAAATTAACAATATTTAACAGAAATGTAACACAAATATCCCTTTAAATAGATTTAACATGTTAAATAGACCAGTTTACTCAATTAAAACACATAAGCTTTAAAGTGTCAAAGCAATCCTTTGGTGATGAGCCCAAAACCAATGTAGTCCTATTGTCACTCTCAGTTATAGTGATTATACCAGTAATAAATGACAAACAAATACGAAATAGTATCCCAGAATAGATTGCGTGTACATTTTAATCATCGTCATTGGAGTGATTTGGCGCCTTTTCCTGCTGTCAAAAAGCACTCAGGGCCAGCTAGGCTAAAGGCTACAGATTTGATTAGAAATACAGTGACCAGCTGCTGCAACACAATGGCCAAATCATTACTGCGACTTTCATTGGAATGAAGACAGAAAGGCTGGGGGAATTATAGGGCCAGGGAGATGTCAACATATGTACAACATAACCAGCTAGCGTTAGCATGCTGTGCAGCTTGGTTAAAGACCTGCATTTTATTTTAAATGATGGCCTTGTGTGTTTTGGATGTGCAGTGTGCACTGAAAAATACCTGAACCATACACAACCTCTCTGTAGAAGAAAGTCAAAATGTTATCTTAGATTGTTAGGTTGATAAATTGCAAGACGTGAGCTGTGCATTTAGCAGTAATCACCCCCATGGACAGGTAAATGTGTGTGTTTGTGAATGTGTGCTCAAGTGTGTGTGCGTTTGTGTGTATGCCCAATCAAATAGACTATTCGTGTGTGAAAATCAGAGCAGGTGGCAACACAACAGGATGACGAGGTGACAGGACCGTGTTGAATGCATGTGCATGTGTTTTTGTGTGAATCTGTGCTGTGCTGGTTTGCCGACAGCTCATCACCTATATTTCTTTCCAACACCTGTGGATTGCTGACATATTTTTCATTCTTTATATAGTACTTGCTGTGTTTACCAAGATGGATAAACTAAGCTAGAATGATTGATTTATAAACTAGAATTCCACTGTGTTTAAATAGCAGCTTGGCATTGGATGAAATTTCAACTTTGTGTGTATTAATAC
>JAFVLL020027647.1:0-11192 GCA_021397915.2 Tor tambroides
ACACAGTGTTGTATGAGAAATTGCTATTTATAACCACTAGATGGCAGCGGAAGACCACTAATGGCCTTATGAAACACTAGAAAACACAAAACAGTAGTGCTGATAGGTATTCTTATGGATATATTATAAAATCACTGTTATAACATTTAAATTCACATTTAATTAAAGTTCACCATTTTGTTCATACAGATATGTCAGTTTTTACAATTTTGCCATATTATGAACACATAGAAACCTGAAAATGACTATATAAACTCTTAAAAAGAAAAGACTTGCAAAAAGTATTGTCACCTGTCATTTATTTCAAATATCTATATCTGCAACAATATATGTGTGCATGTATGTCCTTGTATGTATGTATATGTGTGTGTGTGTGTGTGTGTGTAAGCATGCTTACTGATTATTAATATGATAGTTTAACCAATTAATTTCTATGTGTGTGTGTGTGTGTCTGTGTCTGTGAGCCTATTATCCATTTTCAATGTGTTTAACTGTCAGCTATACATCCAGGTTGTCCTAGACCCTAAAATTGTACCACCTTAAGGCCTTAAGGCTCGAACCCCGGTAATCGCTGCTTGCAGCTATATTTATTATTATTATTCCGCCTTAAAACGAATCGTGCAGCCCAAACCGTAAGGCCTAGAGACTTGAAATTTGGACAGATGGTAGAGCTCAATTTGGGGAGAACGTATCAAAGTCTCAGCCCAATCGGCCAAACGGGGGCGCTACAGCGCAAAAAACCAAATTTTTAGACATTTTTGGCCATAGCTCGTAAACCGTTTGCCGTAGACTCAAAAACTTTACATCGTTGCGATCCTTGCATAAGCCCGAACAGAAGTTCGCAGTCTGGTTTTTCGCTCTACGACGCACCGTTTTCCCGGAAAATTGACCTAAATCCCAGACCTACTTTTGCGAACTAGTCCTAGGTTTTTCGCCCGATCGGAACCAAGCCACTGCAGAAATCTTCTAGGGACACTGAATATCAAAAGCTATCAAAAAAAAGTTGAAATTTTGATTTTGACGCGAAACAGTATGCCAATTAGCGTCTATGCTAACGTTAGCCAAATGTTATTCGAAGTATAACTCCTGAACGGAATGAGATATCTTCACCAAACTCGGTACACATATGTACGAGCTCAATCTTTGGTCAAATAAAAAAATCCGCGCAGCTCTGCCACTTGGGGGCGCTATAATATTGAAAAAACACATAAATGACTATAACTAGGCAAGCGTTTGTCCGATCGACTTGAAAATTGGTATGCAGCGTCTTTGTCCAAAGGGGCACAAGTGTATATGAGGACATTCGCGTATCTCAAAAAAACATGGCCGCCATTGGCCAAACAAGTTTAAGCACCTATTTGACAAGGTTAACGGAGGTCGATCGGAACGAAACTCGGTGGGCATGTTCGACTCATGGCCCTAAAGGTCTGTAAGAATTTTGAAAGAAATCGGCCACTAGTTGGCGCTAACGAGTTTTTTGGCTCTGTAATCACGTGGTGTTTGAGACATCCACACAATATGCATATCATTTGATAGATGTTCTCATAATGAGCAACTTTGCCTCAAGAACTATTGCTGTCAATCAAATCATTCATTAATTATTCAGAAATATGTCTGTCTAAAACCTTTTGCGAACTAGTCTCTGGGTTTTTGCTCAATCTCGATCAAACCACTGCAGTAATAATCTCTGGACTCTCTAGATCAATAATTATCAAAAAAAAAAGTTGAATTTTGTCTTTTGCTTAGCTATAATTAGCTCATTTAAAAAAGGGGCGTGGCCACATATACCAAAACGCCTATAAAACCTAAACAAAAAATCAAAACTTTACGAAACTTGGTAAAAACATGTGACCGATGATTCTTAACAAGCATGCCAAGTTTCATGGAGATTAGACCTTAGGCGGCGCTATAACAGTTAAAAAGGCCTCACAAAAACCAATATTTCTACAGAAAATGACCTCAGAATGTAGAACATGTTTATATATTCACGCAAACACTAGATTTTCATATCCTATGATAGATCTCCTCATTGTTAACAACTTTGCCTCTGGGACTAATTTTGTCAATTACATCGTTCATGTAATATTCTCAATTATGTTAAAACCTACTTTTGCGAACTAGTCCCTGGTTTTTCGCTCAATCTCGATCAAACCACTGCAGCGCAATTCTCTGGACTCTCTAGATCAATAATTATCAAAAAAATGTTGAATTTTGTCCTTTGGTTAGCTATAACAGGGGCATTTAAAAAAGGAGCTTGGCCAAATATACCCAAAAGCCTATAAAACCTAAACGAAAACTCAAAACTGTACGAAACTTGGTGAAAACATTAGTCAGATGACTCTTAACAAGCATGCTAATTTTAATGGAGATCGGACCACAGGTGGCGCTATAACAGTTAAAAAGACTTCAAAAACAAGATTTATATGGTAATTGTCCTCAATTTGCTAAAAAATGCTCATATTTTCACATGTACACTGTATCTTCATATATGATAGATCTCCTCATTCTGAACAACTTTGCCTCTAGGATCACTGCTGTCAATCCAACTGTTCTTTAAATATTTGAGATTATTTTAAAAACACACTTTTGTTAACAAACCTTAGGTTTTTAACTCAAAATCAATAAAAATCAGTGCAGTACTATTCTCTAGACTCTCTAGGTCAATAATTATCAAAAAAATGTTGAACATTTGCATTTGGACGACTAGAAACCGATCATTTTATAGTATGTCCTTTACATAGTGTACCCAAAGGCCTAAAATTCTAAAAGGAAGCCCTCAACTTCTCTCAAACTGTGTAAAATGATGCATAATTTCATTCTAAACAAGTATGCAAAATTTAAGAGAGATTGGGTAAAAAATAACACTATAATAGTTATAAAGGTTAAAACACAGTGTTGTATAAGAAATTCCTATTTATAACCACTAGATGTCAGTGGAAGACCACTAATGGGCTCATTCAACTAACTCAGTGGTTCTCAAACCTGTTCTGGAGCACACCCAGCCCTGCACATTTTGTATGTCTTTCTCATCTATCACACCTGGTTCAACTCATCAGCTCATTAGTGGAGACTGCAAGACCTGAAGTGTATCTGCAGCAAAGTGAGTGTATGTATGTGTGTGTTAGCATGCTTGCTGTGAATTAAGTATTATTAAACCTTTCTTTCTCCCGTGTGTGTGTGTTTATGTGACAGAGAGAGACAGTTTTAATGAATTCTCCATTGTGAATGTGTTCTATTGTCAGCCCTGCATTTCATGTTGGCCTACACCTTAACAGCATAAAAGTCCTAAAGGCATTAAAGTGCTTAAACCTGCATGGAGCTCTCTTCTAACGAGCCGGTGATCTGAGTAAGGTGTGTTCAATAAGCAAGGCAGCGCACAGCAGAAGGTCTCCAGTAATGGAGTTGAGAATCACTATTTTACATTTAATTAAAGTTCACCATTTTGTTCATACAGATATGTCAGTTTTTACAATTTTGCCATATTATGAACACATAGAAACCTGAAAATGACTATATAAACTCTTAAAAAGAAAAGACTTGCAAAAAGTATTGTCACCTGTCATTTATTTCAAATACACTATATTGCCAAAAGTATTGGGTCGCCCCTTTCTAATGAACATGTTTGACTACTTTAGTAATTTCCATGAGTATAAATTTTAATGTTAAAGCATATAATGATATTCTAGGAAATTGTGTGCTCCTAATATTATAGCAACAGTTTGGACAGGACCCTTTTCTATTCTAACATGACAATGCCTCTGTATATAAGGCAAGGTTAAAAAAGAAAATTATTGATTCAGTCAGTGTGGAAGAAATTGACTGGTCTGTATAAAACCAAGTCCTAATCCCAGTTTAACACCTCTGGTGTGACTGTAAATGCAGACCTTGAGCCAAAAACTCTTCACCAAACACCAATGACTTGTACATATGGGTACAGTCATTTTAGATACTTCCAAAACTGTTGCAACAGAGCTGGAAATACAATTTTTAAATGTTCCCATCATTGTTGCCACAGATTTAGAAGTGCATTTTTCTGTCCTAAAGAAGGGCATGCCCCAATACTTTTGTCTATATAGTCTGGGCCGTAGCTTGAGGATTGGGGGCCCCCTGAAAAAATATTGATGTGGGCCCCCCCCACACACACATATCATATACTGTACAATATACAAGCATGGAACCAAATTGCATGCTTTTTTGTGGTTTTCATAATATCTCAGTAATACAACTAATAAAATATTAGAATGATTCACAGAACATGGGCCTATATAGTAAAATTCCTGGATTTTGTGGGGCCCCCCATGTGTGGGAGTTCTGAATGTCACCACCTTTCACCCCACTAGCAACGGCCCTGCACCGAAGCGTTGTGGGCAACGACAGAAGGTAACTGAAACAATGCGGTTTAACTCAAGGCGATCATCGGGTTCCAAGCACAATGGTTTGTGTTGATGATGCAGTTACACAATGGACGTGTCTCTTTTCAAGTAAATTATGAGTCCTTATGTGAGTACTATTATATGCACAATATGAAAACAGATAACTAATATAGTGTCCCTTGGACGTACGTCAAGTTACATGTGTGATAACTTCAGAAATATATTGTCAATACCATTAAAATGAAGATTAAAAAAGTAATGGTATTTAGGAGATGACAGTTTTTGCTACTATATTGGGCTTTATTAAAGGTTATGAAAATATAATAAATTTATATGCATTTTTTATTTAGTCGCTTAAACATTTTCAAACTGTTTGAATAGATCTTGAATGATTTGATATCCTGTGGCTCCCTCGTGTGGACAACATTAGCATTATAGCCTTCATCTCTGAACAACATTAAGATGTCAATGTTTTTTTAACCATTACAAATGTTTGAATGTTTACAAATGTGAGACATAAACGAATGTTTTCGATTATATTCGCCAAGCTATCATGTATTTTGAAATAATCTTGTATGTGATTGAACATTCCAGCGCTGAGAAGCCAGAATCAACGTGCTCCGCAGCGCGAGCGATCGAGACGCGACGCGTTGCTCAGTTAAACACAGAATATCTCACAAGCACTCATAAGCACTTATTTTACGTCTTTAATATGTTCTTCTAATGGTATTGTGTTGATTCACCGGAGTGTTTTAATCTAGAAGGATGTAAATGATTAAGTTTCCGTATGTAATTGTCCATTCAGTGAGAAGCCGGCGCGACGCGAGGCGGATGTCAGTGAAACATAAATAAAGCTCACATGCACTCAACTTAATATGTTCTTATAATTGTATTCTGTAAATTCGCTGGAGTGTTTTTATTCATAAGGCTTTAGACATGTAAATAATGTAGTTTCTGTCTGTAGCCTTTTCGTCCATTCGAGTGCTGAGCCCAGCGCGACGCGAGGCGGATGTCAGTGAAACATAAATAAAGCTCACACTATTATTATGTTGTGCCAAGCCAACATAATAATAATAATAATAATAATACGTTTAAATAGCATAACAATATGTTGGCTTGTGCCAAGCCAACATAATAATAATAATAATAATAAGTTTAAATAGCATAACAATATGTTGGCTTAATAATAATAAGAAGTTTAAATAGCATAAAAATATGTTGGCTTAATAAGAAGTTTAAATAGCATAACAATATGTTGGCTTGTGCCAAGCCAACATAATAATAATAATAATAATAATAATAATAATAAGTTTAAATAGCATAACATGTTGGCTTGTGCCAAGCCAACATATTATTATTATTATTATTATTATTATTATTATTAATAATAATAATAAAGTTGTTTAAATAGCATAACAATATGTTGGCTTGTGCCCAGCCAACATAATAATAAGACTAAATAGTAGATCAGTAAGTTGGCTTTTTCAAGCCAACTTAATAATAATAATAATAATAATAATAAGATGAAGTAGTTTAAATAGCATTTCAGTAAGTTGGCTTTCTCAAGCCAACTTAAGTATGCAAGATAATAATAGTGATGCTTTGCCTTTGGCAAGCACCACTAACTAGATAAAAAAGTTTGTCGAGACAAACTTTAAGTTGGCTTGAGAAAGCCGGACCAGAAAAAAGTTTAAAAAAGTTTGAAAAGTTTAAAAAAGTTAAAGAAGTTTAAAAAGGTTAAGTTAAGTTTGAAAAGTTTGAAAAGTTTCAAGTTTGACGGTTTTCAGTCTGAAATATTTTGAAGTTTAAAGTAGTTATAAAAGCTTAAAGTTTGATAGATAGATAGATAGGGTCAGATAGATAGATAGATAGATTATAGATAGATAGATACTAAGAACCCCAAAGTGGTTGCTAGGATATTCTAGGTGGTTGCTAGGGTACACTGGGTGATTGCTAGGGTGTTGCTATGCGGTTGCTAGGGTACCCGGGGTGGTTGCTAAGGTGTTGCTATGCGGTTGCTAAGGTACCCGGGGTGGTTGCTAGGGTGTTGCTATGCGGTTGCTAGGGTACTCAGGGTGGTTGCTAGGGTGTTGCTAGGGTACCTGGGGTGGTTGCTAAGGTGTTGCTATGCGGTTGCTAAGGTACCCGGGGCAGTTGCTAGGGTGTTGCTATGTGGTTGCTAGGGTACTTGAGGTGGTTGCTAGGGTGTTGCTATGTGGTTGCTAAGGTACCCGGGGTGGTTGCTAAGGTGTTGCTATGCGGTTGCTAAGGTACCCAGGGTGGTTGCTAGGGTGTTGCTATGCGGTTGCTAGGGTACCCTGGGTGGTTGCTATGGTACCCAGGGTGGTTGCTAGGGTGTTGCTACATGGTTGCTAGGGTACTTGGGACAGTTGCTAGACTGTTGCTATGAAGTTAGAAATAGATGACAGATAGATAGATAGATAGATAGATAGATAAAGAAATTTTAGATAGATGAGTTTGAATGAGTTTGAAAGGGTTAGAAATAGTACATAGAAGCAGAGGTGTAAAGTACTTGAGTAATTTTACTTGATTACTGTACTTCAGTATTATTTTTGGGGATTTGTACTTTACTTGAGTGAAATTAAAAATGAATACTTTTACTTAATTACATTTTAAAAAAAAATAAAAAAAAGTACTTTTTACTCCTTACAATTTTATTTACAGTCAAAAAGTACTCATTTTTGGAGATCACTTCATTTTATTTTCCCTTGTTACTAGCAAACCAACTGAATTGCGCTGATGCCCAGTTTAATTTAAATGTTATTTATTCTGCCAATGAGATTCGTTTTAACATTCCATGAAATTGGTCAGACATGTTCATTGGTCCTTTGGAAGTGACGTCATGTCGCATCAATTACCACAATGCACAGCACCTTGACCTGGACCTGAGAGAAATTATAACAGTCAGTCAGTGGAAGAAAATGGAGGAAGAACGTGATTCAACTACGAACACAGTCCAAAATCAGCCACAGGATCAAGAACACCCGTGGCCGTACCTTAGCGAATTCTTTTCTTTTTGTGGTATTAGTAAGGATTCATACAAGATGAAATGTATACTTTGTCTCCCACTCAACAAGGAAATATCGGCCTTCAAAAGTTCGCCATCAAACTTAAGGAAGCATATTGAGGTAAGTATTTTGTTTTACTGATACTTTTTTTTTTGCAAGTTTTGACCTTGACTGGCAAGCTGCTTATGTGTGTAACTTTAGTAGGCTTATTTTCGCTAATACATGCGAATAACAATATAAAAGTTTACATTATGAATTAAACCTTCCTGGTATTGCCAGCCTGCATTCTACTAGCACTGGCACACAGAAAGCCTCTTTTTTTTTTTTTTTTTTGGCAGAGCAGTTAAGTGTCTTATGTTTTTTGTAAATCTTTGGTGTTACCTAAGTTAATGCCATAGTACTGCAATTTCCATTTCTTATTCCCTGAACCATTTTTAGCATTTTTGGGACCGCCACAAGTTATAAAATGTCTTTATTAGTTTTACAATATTACCAACAAGTGGAGAACATTTTTGTGTAGTTTTCCTATTTTCAGTAAGCTTAGTATGAAACATTACCCATTTGGATCTGCTATCATTATTTTCTAGTGGGTAATGGGGGGAGCACTTCCTTCAGTCCACTCACAAAACATAAGAAAGGATCACGAGCCACACATGACTCTAATCCTGTAAGAAAATTTCACAGCATTGGAGTTCGACCATCCAGTGAGTATCTTTTCAACCATTCAACCATCTGTTATAGATCCAATTGCCTGTTATATAGATCACTTTTAATGATCCATTTCATTTCCATTGGATAAAATCAAGCCCCTACATGATGATTTTATACTTTTTGTCAACTTTTTGTTTTTAGTGAGTGTTGAAAGGAAAGCAACACTCAGACGCCACACAACTGGGTCCACAACAAAATTGTGCAGCATGAAAGTTGGACCACCCAGTGAGTATATTTTTGTTACAAGAGTTTGAACTTGTAGTAATTGAATGAATGGCGTGCATATTGATCTGCAATGTGTACAGTATGTGACCAAAGATAAACTTTTTTATAGCTTATAAATTGTGGAAAATAAGAAATTTAGCACAGGTTAGTTCAGTGATGACTAAATAGTCAAGAGATATGTTTAACAGTGGCATGCATAGTGAGTCAGATGATAGGGAAAGATCTCAAATGCATAATATTGTGTTAGAATAGCGTTAGGCTGTGTTCTAGCACATTTTAAAAATATTTCCTCTGCCTCTATATTTTTTCCTCAGTGAGTTGTCTAGATGGGAAGTCTAATACATGGTCTCAGGTAAACTCTGCACAACTAGAAGCAGACAGCATGTTTGGATCATCATGCTCCATAGTCTCCACTGGGAGCTCAGGATACGGATCTTTATGCTCCCTTCCTCAATCTGTTGAAGAGTCAGAACACAAATGGAAAAATAGTGCATTTAAGATTTCAGAACTTTCAGACAAACAATATGAATGTGAAGATATTTATAAGGATTAATGTATGCAAATGATTGATAATATACACTCTAAAAATGGCTGGGTTAAAAATAACCCAATTGGCAACCCAGCGCTGGGTAAATATTGGACAGAACACATGCTGGATTAAAGTTTAACCCAGCAGGCTGGGTTGTGGAGAAAACCCAAGATATAGTCATTTTTACCATTTATGTGTTTGCATTTTTGTGTTTCTGGGTTATTCTTGCTGGGTTATTCTTATAATTTCGGCTATGCTTAACAAGACAATCACGAATTAATAAATAATGAAAAATACAGGTTATTTAGACTGTTAAAAATTATTTTTAATGCCAACTGACATTCACAAATGTGTTCAATTTTGTACCAATGACAAACGACATGCAATTTTCTTCTTTTTTTTCAGCAAATGCAAAAATCACAGAAATACAGTTGCAATAAATAAGAAAAATAGACATCTCCCTTTAACTGTTTGACTATTACAATTTGACATGTTTAACTATATAAATACACAGTGAAATGACATTGACAATTAAAATTTAAAAAGACAGAGAATGCAAAATCATTTAAAGATGTCCTAAAATTTATATCAAGTATATAAAGACTCCTAGGTAGATGCGCACTGCTTAGGGTAGTTAAAGGTATAGTTCACCCAAAAATGAAAATTCTGTCATTAATTACTCACCCTCATGTCGTTACAAACCCGTAAGACCTTCGTTCATCTTCGGAACACAAGTTAAGATATTTTAGATGAAATCCGAGAGCTTTCAGACCAGGGTGAGTAATTAATGACAGAATTTTAATTTTTGGGTGAACTATCGTCAAACACTTGACGATACAGCTGAGAGCAGTGTGCTCTGCTTTAGAGCCTATGGAAGGATATTCCAGACAATTTTCAAAAGGAATTGCAAATTATATTTTCAATTGTGTGTTTTCCACATGTGACAAATTGTGACATAATGCACAATGATTGCCAAATTTCAAATTGAAAAGCAAAGTCCATTTTCAACTGTATTCACCATGTATTATGAGTAATGAGCCAAAGCAGCTTTACAGTATTAAATAAGAAAATAGTGTGTAATAATGCAAAAGGACAATAGTAAACACTCAATTTTCAGTTAAAGTCAGTTCATCATTGATTCAGTGATTTATCGTCCAGCTCAGTTCAGTTCAAATAGTATCTGTGCTTTCAAGTCGACGATATCGCTGGAAATGAAGTGTCCCCAACTAAGCAAACCAGAGGTGACAGCGGCAAGGAACCAGAGTCAGATTGTGCAGATGTAACTGTCGTAGGGCAGTAAACCTCACTCCCCTGATCTCAAGAGGTGCTCTAGCAATTGATGCTAGAGGCCGTGGTCTTTAGCCTCCTTGTTAGAGCGCCCGCCTCCCACGCCGGAGACTCGGAGTGGAGCGAGTAGGACTGGTTACACAGAGGACTCATCTGGTTCCCGTGGTCTTGTGCCGATGGCCGTCGAGGTGACGTGGTCTTTGCCTGAGATCAGTCTCTGGGGCACATCTAGATGTCCTGGTCTCCGCTGACATTCAGGGCTGTAGAGGTCATCTCTAGGTGCTGATCCACCATCTGGTCTGGATACAGACTAGATCTGGGTAACTGCAGTGACCATCTGATCAGGATACAGACTGGATCCAGGTGGCTATGGTGACCTGAGAATAAGAACGAAACAGACTAATGTTAGCGTAGATGCATCATAAGAGCAAGTACATCGGGTGTTATTAATTAACACGTCTTCTTTTTCACTGTGTCGCACATGTAACCTGCCAAAACTCAAATGGAATCGCAATTACTTCAGCATTTGAATTTCCTCACATGGAAATCTGTCAATCCCTGTCAGGGTGACCATACTATGGGGCGTGTTTGGAGGTGACGTTACTCACAGACAATTGTGCCAATGCTTTGAATAATGGAGGTAAAGGCACTGCTACAGGCAGCTGCCACAAAACCTGCCACAACTAAAGTCAGCTGCCACTTCGAGAGATGCGTGTAAAAGAACAGACAGTGCATCCCAGGTCTCTCTATATTCTTGGGACCTTACACAATAAAAGTGAAAGTGACGTGACATACGGCCAACTCGGAAATTGTGCTCTGCATTTAACCCATCCAAAGTGCACACACACAGCAGTGAACACACACACACCCGGAGCAGTGTGCAGCCATTTATGCTGCGGCACCCGGGGAGCAGCTGGGGGTTCGGTGCCTTGCTCAAGGGCACCTCAGTCATGGTATTGAGGGTGAGAGCGCTGTACATTCACTCCCCCCACCTACAATTCCTGCCAGCCCGAGACGCAACCTTTCGATTACGAGTCC
>JAFVLL020027649.1:0-22627 GCA_021397915.2 Tor tambroides
AGAGATCCCTTCACCACAGTAGATCTGCACCAATCACTGTCCTACTTTCCCCTGCTACAGCTTACACCACACACAGCCATTAAATGCTTCAGTCTGTTGTACACAGAGCACAATACACACACGTACACATCAGCATATCCACTGGACTGATACGCGCTTATGCATATGTGATTTGGTGCCGAGTGCTCATGTATCAAAGAACAATAGAACTGTAGTGATCACATAGATCACAGTCTTGCACAGTTTCAATGCACACAGCATAACAAAAGTGCATTAAAAACATTATATATATATATATATATATATATACAGATCCTAAAAAACTAGATGAAAAAAAAATCACAATGCAGGCAGACAATATTGTTTACCATTAACCTATAAACCGGACAAACAGTCATTCATGTAACTGTAAAACATTGAAACAATGGATATGAAGCCTAAGCCTCTATAGAGAAATTTTAAGTATTCTGAATGTAATATCTGCATGCGCGTTGCGTTTCTAAAAGATGTTCTTCTGCCTTTAGCTTACTTGCATGCATACGCTTGCTGGTTCCTTATGGTAAAGAAAAAAAAAAAATATATATATATATATATATATATACACATATAAATATAAATATAATAATAACAGCTTAGAGGAGAACTTGGGAGGGAATGTTTGTGAAAAAGTTTCAAGAATACCTACATTTCTCTTTTACTGCGTGTCATATTTGCCTATTTCCTGAGGGTTTCAAAGAGCACTAATGAAATACTCCTACAATTCAAAATAGCTAACTCAAACTAAGTTTGCAAGGCAATACAGCCACACAGAGGTGATGCTTCATTTCTGGTTTCTTTCTGCTTGTGGCTGATTCATGCCATAGAACTGTAGTCCATGTCAACAACAGATGGATTTTCTATTGAAAGAACCGCAGTGAGTCTTTCTATTGACTACTATTGTTGTTAAATTGAGCTTAATCCTTATTTATGGGTTAACCCTCAGAAACCATTCTTTTACAGCTTCATTAAGACATTGTTTAATTTATTAAATAAATCATTGTAGGTGATTTCACTTGTGGGATTTACTATCCCTATAGGGACATTTAGTTTTCACAATGTAGACAAAACCTGACACACACACACACACACACTCTTACACACTCGCTCACAGTGTGGCTGAGCCAAAGAGCCAGAAAGATTAACAACTTCCAGTATCCTTCTAGTTCTTTAACAGTAGATCTCGTGCTCTGCAGGCCTGCTGCAGTTCAGATGTCTTAAACGCAACATATTCACACCAATAATCCCACACAAAGACATTGACACACTAATAAAAGCAATACTAATGTAACATGTCTGAGTAACTGGCACAAAAACAAAGACTTCAGAATGTAAATACTCCCCTTTCGCAATTTATCTGCCACACAAACAAAAACAGTATCACATAATTTTGCTCTGTGCTGTATGTAACACAAAGTTAATTCTCTGCACAGTGTGTTAATGCAAAATCCCCAGGAACGTTTTACTCGCAGGGTGCTGTGACACCTTTTACAATGATGTCATCTCAGAGATGACTGAACCAGTAGCAGTGATTATGCATACAAATACAAACATAACTGCTCTGAAATTAAATGCTCATATTAACTTCTTTCCTCACAAAATGTGCTTATATACTCAAAGGATTTTCCCTCATGTCCATTTAGTGCCCGTAAGCAGCTCCTCTCTGCACTTAACGACCTTTTATATGGGCGCCTGCCCCTTTAAGAGGCAGTCTAGGGACATGTCCTAAGCTAGACATGAATCCAAACAGAGCTGTTGCTGCCTTTACAATGACTAAAGCCTGTTTCTGTGCTCTCTCTCTCTCCCCCATAAGCAAACGAGCACAACATACAGAGTGACACTGACACATTTGCACAGAATTGCAACTATTTCTGCAAAGCCTATTGTTTATTATTACCTACAATAAATTGATTTCTCAAATGCATGCATATATTTCCTTCCCTTCATGGAATACGAGAATAATATAGTATGTGCAATAAGCATGTATGATTCAAAACCAAGCAAACGTTTCATCTAATGGTGATGCCTTACCTTTCTTTATAGGGAGCCTTTAACAACTCTCTCCCTCTCTGCACTACGAGTGTAACTCACTCTACCCACTGGCAAGCTGTCCTTTGTCCAGGTTTAGCTCTGCTATCAGGTCACACACGCAATCCTCTGATTTATGTTTTCTTCCATGTCCAATTTCCCTCCCCCCCCACCTTCACTCTCCTCCACTTCCTTCGACAATTGCTCGGAGGGCTGAGGGTAAAGGAAGTCCCCTCGTTTGCGCTGTTTCACTAGCCCTACGTGTGAGAGCTCCAGCGTATGTTATGCAAGGCAAACAGACTGCCAGCTCTCTCTCTCTCTCTCTCTCTCCTGCTCTTCACACATACACACACAGTGCTCTAGAGAACACGGCTCCTCCTCCCCCAGTCAGCCTCAGCAGCCTCATCAGGTATTCATTCAAAAAACACACTCCACTTGGCAGGGCGCCCAGACTACGCACACATGGAGATAGAGAGAGAGAGGGAGGGAGGAACAGGGAGAGGGAGAGGGAGAGGGAAAGAGAGGGAGGAGGAAAAATTGTGAGCGAGGGACCGAGCACACTAGAAGAAACACGTAGCCTCACGTAGACCATTGCACACTCGCGAGAAACACAAACACACACCAACAGACCATGAAATTCTCCTGAGAGAGTCTTTGTGAGGGTTTCTATGCATTTTCTCACTTTCTTTCTACGACTAATTAGTTTCTCTCAGTGGAAAACAAATTTAGTGCCTCACCACCATTACGTGTGTTGAGAGTAAGCACATTTGCATGGGGCTATATAAGCTTGCCCTGGAATAAACCCAGAAGGTTTCCCTAACATTAGTGTATGATTACCCTTTGGTTATTTGTTTGGAAGCCAATTACTGAGAATCTAGAAGGTATGGAAAACCACTGGAGAGCGTATGCACAATATTCTCTAATGGATAAAGTTATATTTTTCATATTATCATACACTATATTCTCAACTGCATAGTTATTCAAATTATAGCAGTGGTTCTCAACCATATATATATATATATGGTATATATATATTTCTTTATTTTTTTCTGAGGCCCTTAGTGGGCTTCGGCCCCCTGGTTGTTGAGAACCACTGCATTATACCACTGAGTATTCAATCAAATCTGTAAAAGTCAAATGCATCATAGCTGAAAACATCACATTATTGTTGAGTTTAACATAAACTGAAAGGCATACAAGAAAACACAAAACGAGTATATATTATTATGATCAAAACAAATACATACACTCACCTACATATAATCACATACACAAACATAGAAACCCGTGTGTCTCCCACATTAAGCATGCAAAGTAGTTGCAGTTCAACCTCGGGGGGGACCCACATGCAAATACAGTCACTCGCTGCATCACACACACACTGACATACGAAAGTGTTATCTTCGCGCGCAACCTTGAGAAGATCTGAAAACACCCTGTGTTCAAAACGCATGCTGTCAACAAGGAGAAATGCTAGGAACATAAAAAAAGCCATCAGCAATATGTAACCTCTAATATTAGCCTGGCCTGGTTTACACTTTCTGAGCAGATCTCAGCACTGCATTGGGTGTATTTGCCAAGCCACAGACACATACAAAGCAACCATATAGCATATAAAAGGAAAAGCTCCTCTTTGGAAAACTCACTAACCATAGACTTTTCATGGCCAATCATTCACCCACACATGGACGTCTCTCAGTGTGTCTTGTTCTTGACATGAGGAATCCGAATCTTTTTAGTGTCTCTAACATCAAGGCTTTAGAATCTTAACCATTAACTAATAAATAACAAAAAAGTTTAAAGCATGTAAAATTTAACTGCTGTAGTAATATATTATATGTAATACATACACTAATGTTCAAAAGATTTTTTGAAAGAAATCAATACTTTTATTCAGTAAGGAAACATTACATTGATCTAAAGTAAAGACAGTAAAGACATTTATAAAGTTACAGTAAAACAAGCTTTTGGTATTTTACCAACTCCAAGCTTTTGAATTTATATATATATATATATATATATATATATATACACACAGTACAGGTCAAAAGTTTGGAAACATTACTATTTGTAATGTTTTTTAAAGAAGTCTCTTCTGCTCATCAAGCCTGCATTTATTTGATCAAAAATACAGAAGAAAAACAGTAATCTGCAAAATGTTATTACAATATAACATAATGGTTTCTGTTTTAATATACTTTAAAATATAATTTATTTCTGTGATTCAAAGCTGAATTTCCATCAGCCATTACTCCAGTCTAAAGTGTCACATGATCAACTAGAAATCATTCTAATATGCTGATTTATTATCAGTGCTGGAAACTGTTGAGCTGCTTAATATTTTTTGGAACCTGTGATATTTTTTCCAGGATTCTTTGATGAATAAAAAGTTAAAAAGAAGAGCATATTAAAAAGAAGAGTATATACTACCGTTCAAAAGTTTGGGGTCAGTAAATTTTTATTCTTTCTTTTTTTGAAAGAAATTAAACCTTTTATTCAGCAAGGTTGTGTTAAATTGATAAGAAGGGATAGCAAAGATTTATATTGTTAGAAAAGATTTATATTTTGAATAAATGCTGTTCTTTTAAACTTTGTATTCATCAAAGAATCCTGAGAAAGAAGAAAAAAAAAAAAAAAACACAGTTTCCAAAGAAATATTTGGCAGCACAGCTGTTGCCAAGATTGATAATTCTAATAATAAATCAGTATTTTCTGAAGGATCATGTGACACTTTAGACTGGAGTAATGGCTGATGGACATTCAGCTTTGCATCACAGAAATAAATTATTCTTTAAAGTACTGTATATTAAAACAGAAACCATTATTTTATATTGTAATAACATTTTGCAAGATTACTGTTTTTCTTCTGTATTTTTGATCAAATAAATGCAGGCTTGATGAGCAGAAGAGACTTCTTTCAAAAACATTACAAATAGTAATGTTTCCAAACTTTTGACCTGTACTGTGTATATATATATATATATATATATTAATTTCTATAGTTATAGATACAAATAATAAAGACTTTCATGCTAAATGAATTCTATCCATTATTATTATTATCTCTGTCAGAGGCAGCAGGTGTCAGACAACTTTGGCAGAGACTATTAGACAGAGAATATCTGTACTGTTTTCACTCTGGATAGCTCAGTGTCTAAACCCTACAAAGCCATGCAGAGAGACAGTCTTTGATATCTCCATTCCATCTAATAGCAGGAGATTTTGGGAGGGTTGCTATGTTACTGTTTGTCGAGGTATTGCCTTAACCAGTCACTAGGGAGATGGGATGAAAGAGCTATGTGAAGTGTTCTGACTTGGCTGCCAGTCTCTCTGTTTTCTTCTTCCTTTTCTAGTTTAACTCTCACTTTCATAAAACTCAGATTAGTCAGATGTAACTACAGTGAAAGAAAATTAGGTGTGCCATAAAGAAGTACACATTTAACTTAAATCAAAGTCACCAGTGTATAACCATTAGGAGCTACTCTCTGCAATGACAGAAATGCACTCACAATTGTCCATGATCAGGTCCACTTTCTTCTCACAGAAGTCCAATCACTTTTGCAAAGCCTGGAGGAAAAAAAAGTTATATTAAGTACTGACACCTGTTCACTCTTCACACTGACAGAACTTTCACCCTACAGAACTTTGCTGAAACTTCTTAGAGATAGTGAGGCATGTCCTAACATGTCCAGACATGTACAAGGGGGACAGAAGACCAGAACTCATGCTGATACATGGACTTTGCAGTGGACACAAGCATATATCATAAGATATGAGAGGACCAACTTAACAGATTTTCAGGCTGCAAAAATGAGAAAATACATTAATTATGCTAAGGTTATGGCGTTCATGTATAACAAGTAAAGATAGTATTTTCTCGAGAAAAATGTTTGAATGATTGTGAATTTAGTATATTTGTAGTTTGAAGCCTGTGAAGAGAATTATGAGACAATTTCATCTCTCATGTCACAGAAACATTATAAAGTGAAAAACAAAGATATTTATATAAAATACAAATGGGCGAAATTGCAGATTATGGCAGATGTAGGAACGAAAGTCTGACCTTACAGTTAAAATAACCCATTGCCTTTCAGTTAGATTCATTACCTGTTTAATTTACACTTTCACCTTTACCATATGTTTAGTGTTAGCTAATTCACTTGGATTAGCTTTAAAATGCAGCTTTTGTTCGAATTTTCGCAAAACAAGCATCAATTATGATACTATTGTTATCTAATTTTATTGCTAATTTGAAATATGTTATTAAAACACAATCTTGACAGTTTTAGAAATATCAGTCCCTCCCTATTTAAGTAGACAGGAGCTATTTTTGTAAAATGCCAATATGGCCGCCATGTGAACTGACTTTTAAAGGGACTTTTCTAACAGAAGGCATCCAGTCTGGTGTCATTTGAGTGATCTGTACACACTTCAAACTGGAAAGCCCCTCAATTTAGTAGGTACTATACTGTCTCTGAGCATGTGGGAAGATTACGCAAGGACCTGTGTTGCCGAGGTAACAAGGACAGGGTCTACATATGTCTCAAGGCTTCCACCTCAAGAATTTTTCTCTGAGTCATGCGTTATGCGAGCGTGTAACTATGTATGCCTGTGAAGAAAAATGTTTTTATTTTATACATTTAACAATTTATTTTCTGTGTGTATCATTGGACATTTGACAACAGGTTTACAAGCAATTACTCTAAGAATAAATAATTCTCATGTCTGGATGATTAACAGACAATATGTCCAGGACATATGACATTTGTTTGTTTGCAAGGAATGTAGGCCCAATTGAATGTAAAACAGATGAGCTGAGTCACAAGGTCTGTTCAACTCAAAGAAATCGTATAATCACAGAGCTATTTGTAGTACTATCTTGAACTGGACCCCAGTGACTTTCAAAATATTTTCTTTAGTGTTCCGCAGAAGAAAGAATATCATACAGATGTCATGACACATGGGTGAGTAAATGACGACTGAACTTTCAAAACTATCGTTTTCAAGTACTTCATTGACTTCTTAAATGGAAACACAATAACAGACAGCCAAATCTCTCTGAAAGTAAAATGTTTTTCCATGTCTTTCAGAGCCAGTATTTCAAGCATTAAGCCAAAAATAGCTCTGGCCTACACACTTCTGCTGAGAATACAACTCGAGGAGCGAGGACAAGAATGGTTGAAGGAGCAGCTCAACCACTTTACAAGCACGGACATGAAGAACATCATCGTTGTTTTATTTAACCATTGCCAAGGGGTTGAGGAGGGCAACGTTCAGTGGTCAAAAGTGCTGAATGCTTAATAAAAGTGAAACTTCAGACTGCTCACTGTATCTGAGGCTTCCAGTAAGGAATGCAATAACATTCTCTTTATCAGACACTCAAAAGGCTTAATACTAAGCACAAGGGAGGGGCACTATAGCCTCAATAGTGGTTTTGGCAGCCTAACAGAGAGAGGAAACATAAGAAAACACATAAACAGCTATTATAAAACCATTACTAGATCTTCCATCTCTAATCACTGTCACTGCTTTGCCACAAAAGTACTGGAAAATGGTTAACTCTACGCAGAAACTTAAAATGGAGAAAACCATGAGAGCAAACCATGTGAAAATGAATTTCCTCCTTGCTTTCGCTTGACAAATAACAAGTAAATGATAAATGCTACCATTTGACAATTTCTAAATAAGCTACATTTCACTTTTAAAATTGATTAAGAATATGTCTAATAATGTTTCATAGTGCAATGCATTATGAATTATTATCGGAATCAATCACTATAAAAACATTATCTGGAATGAAAATTGTTCCTGCTCTCATATACTGTATCCTAAGATGTACCAAAGATTATTTTGAATTTGGTTTCTAATTTATCTCTTGGCAAAACCACTGAGGTAAACAAGTGGTTTACTCATGCCACTTCCCTTTTTCCAGTGTTGCAACATTATTTCCAGAGATGCTTGAACTTTTTGTGAAGGGCCAAAAATCAAACTCGACTGAGGATCGAGAAAGCAAATGTTTCATATATCCAACTATATTATATTCAATATACTTTTTAAAAATTAAATTCACTCATGTTCTCTTCATTTCAATGCAAAAACATCAAATGCACTGAAATGTGAGATGGAATGGTGGGCCAAATCATGAGACGCCAAAACCAGACAGGCCAGATGAAATTATGAGCCTGGCAAACAACTGCCACAATGCATTTCAAAAGAAGCCACTTTGTACTTTAATAGTTATACTGACTTATTAGTAAAATGCAATGATTTTTATCATAAAATAGAACATTCATAGTGAAATCCACTCTTTCTAAAGATGAAAATCTCGAATTAGTTATTCTATAGTTTTTCCCTTGAAACAGAATTTCAGTACAACTTCCTGATTTTGTGAATTTGTTGTGCTTGAATTGTTTAGTAAACACTGAAACTGTTGCCGGGCAGACACTTTCCCCTTTGTGCAGCCTGACTGAGTTCACTACTGCTGAATGACTGGGGACCAGATTCAAGAATTCCTCATGTCAACAAATGTTCATTCAAAGTAATGGGGCCATAAATGAGTAAGACTGTAAGGTCAAGGAAATTATCTAGTGGTCACACTTTCCAAACCTACTAGCACAACTTTCCAGTGGAATGGCCTATTTGAATACATACATTCGATCATGCTATTTAGCCAAGCACTGTATGGCTGTCCCCTATAATCTTGTAACCTATCTTTCAGTATAACGAAGCTCTGGCAAGCTGTCAATCCCTTTGATTTACCAGCAGCTGCCACTGAATAAAGCCCCCAGTCAGGATTTTAATTATTAATTACAGGTTTAAATCAAGTCATCACATAACAGACAGAGTCCAACATATAGACATGAATAACAGACATGTTTTGCTGCATCTCCAACAGTGTTGCCACCAAATCTGTCCCCTCTGAGATTAACCCCCCATCCATTTTCATCTCAGCACCTTCCGTTATAATGGACATTGAAGTCTCCATTCTCCTGCAGCTGGATCACTAATTAAAACGTCTGCCAGAGAGCAATGAGTCACATACACATAGTTAGATGCCTGTCAGTGTGTAAACCTGGGAGGTGTTAAACATTAATCGCCTTAGAGACAGACACTGGGACATTGATAAGGTTGGTCAGCACTTTTGAACTGTGATAACAGTCTGCTCTAAATTCAGAGGCTGACTGGCCTCAAACTGAGGATATATGTATTTTTACTGTCTGTTTTTCTGTATATTTCAATAGTACGTAAATTGCAGTATGTAAGATTGCACTTTCACTTCCCTTTGGGATAAATAAACTGTCCTCTACTAATCAAATCTACCTCTTTTTTTTCTGCACTTCTTCTTTTCCATGTTTCACTGTGGTCACTTTCTATAAAGCATTCTATGCCTCTAACAACTGGCTATAAATAAACCCAAAATAAAGAGATCAGAAGAAAAACATACATTTGGGGGATCGAGAGGTCAATATCAATTTTCATGGCAAGAATGTTTTGTTTATTCTTTCGAAGGACCAAATATGGATGATCTGTTTTAAAGTACACTGTTATAGCCTCAAGCGATGGGGAAATCCCCTCACTTCTCGACAGTACAAGACAATGACATAAAGCTACAATTCAACAGTATATGCTGCAGTCTTGGGGTAATAAAGACGGAATAACAGCAGAAGCCTAAAATGCCAATGAGGATTTTATCGCCGTTTTGAGAGCACTGTTCCTCGCTACTGTCGTTTTGCTCATCGATTTAGAAGAGCAGACTCATTTTGCAAAAGCTCATAGTGAACATCAGTCTTGGATGATGAGAAACCCAACCCCATCTTATTTTCAACTGAATAGCCAATCAGATCACACCAATCACAGTCACCATGGCACTTTGATTGGCTACCGATGACATCATTACTACAGAAAGTAAAACACATCACCAATTAATGACAGAATGCTCTCCAATCAGCCAATCAGCTTGTTGTTTGGAAGCCCCTGACAACATGCCTTAGAGGTTGACTGTGTCCTTTCCTTCTCTCACCCTTCAGACCACTCGAAAACGCCAAAACTTACACTAGCGCTAACACATGAATGCGCTTTTATAGTACCTGCCAACAATTTCACATTCACTGCCAGAATTTTGAAAAGACCAGATCAGAGACACACCTGATGAACACTTTAGCTAGACAGCCTTCTACAAAAGGGATTAATTAAAAAAAAACAAAAATTATATACAATGAGCCAGCATTATCATAGTAGCAGCATGAGAGTGACTGGTGTCCCCCACACAGAGCCATGGCTCACAATGACGTCATATAGTTGGCATAGCATTCTCAATCTGACTTGAGAGATAAAGTCAGGCTGAGCGTGGCTGGGCACTACTCACTGATAACTGCAATGCAACATAAGTGGTACCATTCTGATAGTGAAAGGGTTTTACAAGTCAGCAGGGTCAAAGTGATAGACAGATAGACAGAAAAGGAAAATATCTGAGCCAGCGATGAGAGTCTGTGTCAGAGAAAGCCATCTGCAGGGCCTACAATAACACTATCAACCTTTCTTATGCTCTTGCAAAGAACTCATATGCCCTGACAAAGCCTTTCAGTGGAAATGACGAAAGAAAGGCCAGTTTAAACAATATGATATACAACAGACTTTCTACCTATTACTTATTTTCCAACACTGCTGTATAATTAACCTATGGTTTTCACGGGTAGGACAAAATTGTTTTCTGGTGGTCCATATCGAATTTGCTGTCAACCCATCACGAGAACGCTATTTTATTATGCAAATCCATTAAAGGGATAGTACACTCAAAATTCTGTCATCGTTTACTCACCTTCATGTCGTTCCAAACCCGCATATGTTCTGTGGAACACAAAAGAAGACATTCTGAAGAGTTGTGGTTACCATTGGTTTTCATTGAGAAAAGAAAGACATATTTTAAGTTCCACAGAAAAACGAAGTTTATACATGTTTGAAATGACGTGACGGTTTATAAAATTTAATGATGACAATTTTCATTCTGGGTAGAACTGCTCTGGAATTCTAGAAGATACTTCCTGATATAATAGAACGTTGCGATGCATAAAAAACAACGACACGTTATGGAAGCTGTGCAGTTATATAGAGTTGTTACTAACCAGAAACCATGACTAGAACTACCCGTTTCATAAACATTTTGTCTTTAAATATACGCACCATGAGCGATTACTTCAGTTTGACACTTTCAGTATCCACAGACAGTTTACATTGCAAATCAGCGCTCTCGCGCCATCTACTGGTGACTCATGTCAACTGATGAGAATACAAACACTTTCCTCAATGTAAGACTGTCCTGTTCGTTTTTATACACATTATCGGTCTTCATTTTAAGGATTTCACCGATACAATCCAAATAATTACTGCCCTGCTTCAATTAATGTCACTTAATAGCAGACTGAAAAATGTAGCAGTCTTCCCATTAAGAAAAAAACAGTGATACACAACATATCAGTACCATATTGCTTAAGTTTCATAAGTATTTATTTTAAAATGTTTAGTAGAACATCATATTCTTAATTTATTTATTTTTCTTACATGTATCAGCATCACTCAGAAGTTTATTACTGTCAGGTCCTATAAAAAAATGAAACATTTTAATTTTGTGTTGAAAGTGTTTTAAGTGACTTCCAAGTATTTGCTGACACAGTTTGTCCACATTCTGACTCTTGTCACATGCTGACTCTTACAGCTATTTGGAAATGAACCTAATGCAACCTACTTTGCATCTGCATATGTAAACACAATTTCAAAAAAAATGAATCCCTTT
Source organism: Tor tambroides (assembly GCA_021397915.2). Taxonomy (NCBI): domain Eukaryota; kingdom Metazoa; phylum Chordata; class Actinopteri; order Cypriniformes; family Cyprinidae; genus Tor; species Tor tambroides. Next base: position 11,855 of record JAFVLL020027649.1, read on the forward strand.
TTCATGTACTGTAAATCCCTGTTTAAACATGTCTATTCAAAAGATTGTTCTCTGTATAAATAGTCAATCTATAAACAGAGACAACACAGAAGGCTTTCTCTGGGACATAACTGAATTATTTATGATTGGCCATATCTAAACAATCCAAAAAGGGAAACAAACTGAAAAAGAATGAGGCAACTTAAAGTTGAACTGTTCAACTCAGCAGCTTAGAATAGTGCAGAACACAGAGCTGAAAAAGGCATGCGGTGAAAATTACAGTATGCAAAACAGCTAAAAAAAAGTTTATAAAGATTTTAAAGGCCATAAAATGGGACGAATAATTAGGTACAAAACATTCACCTGAAATACAAATCCAGTCAGTAGATTGGGATATATAACCAAACTATATTGCATTTGGAGAAATAAAATTCCTGCTCAAATTCCATTATATTCCATTAAATTCCACTAGTTAAAGAATATTCTTAGTAAATATTCAGATCAATAATCCACATACATTAACAAACAGAGAGAGATAGAGATGAAATTCACGTACCAGAGGAAGTTCAAGTATTGTGAGAAAGCTCATTTATAAATTATCTTATTTTTGGCACAAGAAAAATATTCAAAGATGTCACCACAGATGATTAAAAAATACTTCTGAGAAAGCAGTTCATGCTTATAAGTCTAGGTGTCCAGAGAAGATGAGTGAGAAATACTGGAAATACCATGTTCAGCTCTTAAAGTGGCAGTTCATCGAGAGGCCAATAGCTTTAGTTCAGTTCAGCATGTGTCACTGCAGCTGGTTCGCTCTCATTTGTCTATGAGCTTGTTTCTGCATTACAATTTCGGGTTGGTATCGACTTCAGTGACAGTCATCTAAGCCTGTTTCTCTTGACCACAATGGTGCCGGCCACAATGTCATACACAGTCCTGTTGTGCTGAAAGAAAAGAAGCGTGATGAACGCCGGAAAGAAGAAAGCGATGGAGAAGTTCTTGTTTAATGCTCTCACTGTCGACCTACAAGAAAATCATAATATAAGAAGATTCAAAATTCAATTCTGGAAAAAAGATCAAATTCTTAATAAATAAGACAAAGAGCTAACAGCAACACTGACGCAGAAAGTGTGACGTTAGTCGCTGGAACCACAAGAACGCGGTTTGGCTGAACCAGGACGGAGCTGTCACATGTGACCACTCGTAACCCAATGAGGAACTTCCCTGGTGTCGCCCCACCAGCTCCCCAAATACATATGATCTGAAATCAATCAAAAACAGTTATACACAGGGGTGCACATAAGTTTTTCAGCCTGGTTCTCATATGAGTACCTGGAGATTTGGTTTGGTCCTCACACGGGCCACGGCATGGAGTGTGACCCATAAAATATAACTATAAAAAAATAATTAATAATAGTGATAATAATATTATTGCACTTTATTTGTTTTTTGTTTTTTTTTAAATAATAATAAACTAAATAATCAAGTGTGATAATACTATTTTATTTTAAAATAAAAAGATAATATTTTATTTTAAAATAAAAAGGGAGTATTACATACAAATACAATTATTTTATAGTAAACTTAAAAATAAAATGCTAATTTTTAATTATAATTTTTATTATTATTATTTGAATTTGAATTTTCATGATTTTCAAACGTAAAATCAGCGAGCTTTTATTTTGGCGGGTTGCCGGCAAGTAAGTATATGCGCTTCTGGGTTTAGCGCTGCTGATGGAAGCGTCAGTGAATGAAATGTCAGTCACAGTTTTGCTTTGAAAACTGCAGCGGCTAGCCTAGATTATGCTTTCAGTTTGAATAGAAATCTTATACAGTACAGTTCGTCGATCTAAAATTGTAACTGTGCATTAACAGCTGTCATCCATGTCGGTACGCAAATGCGCTGTCAGAACATATTTACACAGCGCATTTTTAGTTTTGGTCGCGCATGCGGACCTGCGGACCACTTATGTGCACCCCTGGATATACAGGTCTTCATGAATTATTTCAGCATATTAAATCAATTGTTTGAACTTACCTCATAAAAGCAAACTAATATCCTGTACACTAGAGCCACAAGCATCATCTTCTGCAGTTCCTCCATTGATGTGTCCTCATCAATCTCCTCTACAATGAAGTGCATGGCAAACTTTGAGATGTCCCTAAAATTGACAAAGAGATGAATGATTGACTTTAATGAAATACAGCATGAGCAATATGTTATGAAATATAAACAATTAAATTTCAGACTTACTTCATTCCACTCAAGTGGACAATACTGAGGATAATTGTAGCTTTAATGAAAAAAAGAATAAAAAAATCCACCATCTCTGCCAAGAATCGTTGGAGAGGAGAGGGAATAGAATATTCCCTACCTAGACGAAACACATTATAGACATGAACTGTTTTCGTAAAATGGATCACTCTTGTGATGAAATATATGTCATATATGTGTTAATATATAGGATAAAATAATAATCTCAAAATTTTCAAAGATGGGAATAATATTCATTTCACAATAATATTCATTTCATTTCAAGTTTTTCCTGTTTATTTCACTTTCTATCTGGTTTGTCTTTTATAATAAACCTTTAACTAACAAAAATTACAGGGTTGTTTGGTGGTATTGGTTTATATCACTATAAAATATTCCATCCTGTTAGTTAAACAAATCAGCATTTTTCAAAAGATGGTTGTAAATGTATCACCTTCATGTAACTAACCAATACCTCACTGAACAACTTCAGCTAACTTTCTATGCTGTTAGACACCCTGTTAATGTTTACATAATAATAAAGGCATAATAATGAAGTTAGATGCCTGAGTGTGACTGAGTGTATACTTACTTTATAATGAGAAAGACCCAGGTATTAACATGATGCAGATCATATGAGTATAATGAAATTATATTACACTAATTGTTATGCAAACTAAACACAAAGTCGAAGAAGCCTGGCTCGTGCAATCATCTGTCATTTGAGCTGTCATATTCACCGCTAGTAATGCTCAATATTGTATATTATTACCTGGCTGTTGAGCGTTTCCATTAGGCTGCTGCTGCTGTTGTTGCTGCTGTGGCAGCTGCGCAGCTGCTGAGGCTGGAGCTCGAGGACCCGCTTCTGCAGCCGGAAAAACAAACGGGCTGCTAAACCAGTTGCGAAGGTCTCCATTAGACATATCTGCACCCCATGTCGTCGCCCCGGGCGTTTCATTTGTTCCTTGTGTTGGGAAACACGGTGGGAAGGAAAACGCAGACATGGCTATCCAGCTCTGCCAGTTCATATAGCTGGAGTAGTACTGCCACATCCACTCCTGTAATTTTTCGCAGTACTCCGTGGTGGTAACAGCGGTGGATGTGTCTTGCTTGCCCTGGGAACAGGGCTTGTGAATCTGTGTTTTCATATTTTCACCGTCTTCAGTTTTACTGTTTTTTGCCAACGATTTTTCCTTATCATGAGCGTTTTCGTCTAACTCCGCCATGACACTTTCGTTTCGTGATGACGAAGGCGGTGTCGATTTAACCAACTTCCGGCAACATAGTATAATGCATAATAAAAGTAAAAAAAGCTATTAGCATAACAAAAGCGTAACTCTTCTTACCTCTTCGGCTGCCCAGAGGTGTTTTTCTGTGGATAAGTTTGCAATCGTTGGGGTTCGAGAATGATCCATCCATGTTTTACTTCTCATCCTTTTACACAACATAATGGAGAGCGGGGTAAGATGTGTCACCTCCTTAGCATACGGTGCTTTATTATTTATCATGTGACCATATATTTTGAATGGTCTCATAATATACATCATATAAAAATAGGACGTTTTGTATGCTAATATGATGTTACTGGACCACTTTTATATTTCATAGATGTTTTTTTCTTAAGTTGATATATACAGGTCCTTCTCAAAAAATTAGCATATTGTGATAAAGTTCATTATTTTCTGTAATGTACTGATAAACATTAGACTTTCATATATTTTAGACTATTTACATTACAACTGAAGTAGTTCAAGCTTCTTTATTGTTTTAATATTGATGATTTTGGCATACAGCTCATGAAAACCCAAAATTCCTATCTCAAAAATTAGCATATCATGAAAAGGTTCTCTAAACGAGCTATTAACCTAATCATCTGAATCAACTAATTAACTCTAAACACCTGCAAAAGATTCCTGAGGCTTTTAAAAACTCCCAGCCTGGTTCATTACTCAAAACCGCAATCATGGGTAAGACTGCAAATGACCTGACTGCTGTCCAGATGGCTATCTATTGACACCTCAAGCAAGAGGGTAAGACACAGAAAGAAATTTCTGAACGAATAGGCTGTTCCCAGAGTGCTGTATCAAGGCACCCTCAGTGGGAAGTCTGTGGAAGGAAAAAGTGTGGCAGAAAACGCTGCACAACGAGAAGAGGTGACCGGACCCTGAGTGAAGATTGTGGAGAAGGACCGATTCCAGACCTTGGGGATCATGGAAGCAGTGGACTGAGTCTGAGTAGAAACATCCAGAGCCACCGTGTACAGGCGTGTGCAGGAAATGGGCTACAGGTGCCGCATTCCCCAGGTCAAGCCACTTTTGAACCAGAAACAGCGGCAGAAGCGCCTGACCTGGGCTACAGAGAAGCAGCACTGGACTGTTGCTCAGTGGTCCAGTACTTTTTTTCTCGGATGAAAGCAAATTTTGCATGTCATTCGGAAATCAAGGTGCCAGAGTCTGGAGGAAGACTGGGGAGAGGGAAATGCCGAAATGCCTGAAGTCCAGTGTCAAGTACCCACAGTCAGTGATGGTCTGGGGTGCCATGTCAGCTGCTGGTGTTGGTCCACTGTGTTTTATCAAGGGCAGGGTCAATGCAGCTAGCTATCAGGAGATTTTGGAGCACTTCATGCTTCCATCTGCTGAAAAGCTTTATGGAGATGATTTCATTTTTCAGCACGACCTGGCACCTGCTCACAGTGCCAAAACCACTGGTAAATGGTTTACTGACCATGGTATTACTGTGCTCAATTGGCCTGCCAACTCTCCTGACCTGAACCCCATAGAGAATCTGTGGGATATTGTGAAGAGAAAGTTGAGAGACGCAAGACCCAACACTCTGGATGAGCTTAAGGCCGCTATCGAAGCATCCTGGGCCTCCATAACACCTCAGCAGTGCCACAGGCTGATTGCCTCCATGCCACGCCGCATTGAAGCAGTCATTTCTGCAAAAGGATTCCCGACCAAGTATTGAGTGCATAACTGAACATAATTATTTGAAGGTTGACCTTTTTGTATTAAAAACACTTTTCTTTTATTGGTCGGATGAAATATGCTAATTTTTTGAGATAGGAATTTTGGGTTTTCATGAGCTGTATGCCAAAATCATCAATATTAAAACAATAAAAGGCTTGAACTACTTCAGTTGTGTGTAATGAATCTAAAATATATGAAAGTCTAATGTTTATCAGTACATTACAGAAAATAATGAACTTTATCACAATATGCTAATTTTTTGAGAAGGACCTGTAATAGGCCTATAATAGATTATAAGAAATATTATATAGGAATATTTTTTTCTTTTTTTTAAGTAAGAGTGTCACAACTTAACCCACTCTTACCTACTGAAAACTGGCACTGTCAGGTAAAATTGTAAATTGTTTACTAGATTGTCGTTGTTTTTAGTGGTTGTTCTCAAATTATTCAAAATCATAGCAAATGGATGACAGTAGATACTTTATTAAATTTAACTTAAAATACAGTGATATGACAGCGAACATTTATTACAATATCTTACAGACACAATGGAGTTATGTTTTAAATAATGGTGGTAAAAATGTGTCTCAAAAACCCAAAGTTTATTGCATATTCATATCGCATATATATGACATTGTCCTTTATTTACTTATCTATATATCTATTTAATAGCAATTTTACTTAATGTAATAGCTATTTTACTGTTAAACCACACTGAAAAAAATAATTTGAGTATGTTTTACAAATATGTTCTACTTTAAAAATTAATGTTTAATTCAATTTGTGACTTGCTGTTTCTTTGTAATTATCTGTGAAATTTAATAGCAATTTCTGAGTGAAAATTGTTTCACCACCATTTTTCTTTTCAGTGTGTTAGCTATTTTACTGATAGCTGTTTTATCTGATTTACCTTTAGGCTTGTGTACCATTAACCAACATTCAGTTTAACTTCTAATATGTTACAGACACAATGAATATGTTTAAAAAATGGAGTAAAAATGTGTCTCAAAACCCTAATAGTCTACATGAGACAGCAATCATGATGTCCATAAACCACATCAACGACAAAGTCCGATTAACTGAAGCAATAATAAGAAAATTGTGATAATATCAAGGTACAAGTTCAGAGCAGCAAAGATGTACTCTTCTGGATTGATGCTGTATTTGTGCTTTCCACCCAGTATGAGCTGTGTGGTCAGGTCATCACCAGGTACTAAGAATGGAAAAAGAAAGGGAGACACAGTAAGATAAGAACAATAAATGGGTACTACACACAATAAAAGATTGTTGGCAGACCATATTAATACTGTGCCAACCTAATAAGTAATATAACAGGAAGCCCTCCTAGATAAGGATTATGCATATACATTTCGACAAAGCTACACTGGATAAAACATGACTAAGAAAGATGTGTTCTTACCACAGAGAAGATCAAAGTTCCCAGTGATGCATAAAGGATGTACAAATACTTTGAAACATAAAAATCAGAATGAATTAATATGAACAAGTTAACATCTTTGATAAGAGGATAACATATTAGTTGATTTACCTGTGATCTCAGAATTGCACAGAGTAATGCAAATGAAAACAGCGTCCAACATAATACCCATATGCTCCCTGACAGAGCTGTGAAGTCCCACTAAAAACAAGCATAGGTATGTTTTTACTTTATAACTCAAATTATTGTTAAAACAGTACATACAGCCAATTTTATAACTTACTTTCGACTGCAGTGAAAACAAACTCATTGCAAGAGACACCAGAGCAGTTGCACCCACTGCCCAGAGCACTGCCTCTGCTGAATAGTACCTGAATAGTAATAACAATTCCTTACTATAACACTGGCTGTGAAACTAAAGTTTCTGAATAATTGAAGCGCAGGTTTCTGAGTAACTGAAATGCATTTAAATGAGGCTTTTTACTCACACTACCACTGATCCAAGGAGAAAGCCTTCTGTGATTGTCTGTGTGGGAAAACAGCACTTAGCATTTACAAAATTATCACATTTAATCCTTACTGCAATTAAATACTACAGTGGCTCTGTGTTTTACTTACAAATAGCGCTAGGAAGATGAAGTTTAAGGGAACTTTGCGACGTATGTCACCACAACAGATGAGCACAATGATTAGAACAAACGTTGCACACCTTGTGAATTTTGATCAAACACATGAAGTCAGTGTAACACATGTATGGATGCAGTACATGCATATTAAGACATGCAAGAACAAAGGAGAAGTGCTCACATCATAGTGTAGGTAAACCAGTATGTGTCTCTCACCCAGTCCTTGAGTGTCTCCCTATAGGAAAAGGGCATATATGTCAACATTAATACACATTACTGTTCAAAGGTTTGAGGTTGTAATTTTTTTTTATGTTTTCAGAAGAAGGCTCTTATGCTTAAGGATGCTTTTATTTGATAAAAAATACAAGTAAAGACAGTAATGTGAAATATTAACACAATTTAAAATAACAATCTTTTTATTTAAATATATTTTAAAATGTAATTTATTCCTGAAGGCAAAGGTGTATTTTCAGTAGCCATTACTCCAGTCTTCAGTGTCACATGATTCTTCAGAAATCATTCTAATTTGGTACTCTAGAAATATTCCTTACTATTATCAGTATTACAAATTTCTGTATTTTAATTGATTTTATTTATTTATTTATTTTGGAAACTGTGATACATTTATTTAGTGAATCTTTTACTCATAAAAAAGTTCAAAGAACAGCATTTATTTAAAATTGAAATCTTTTGTGACATTATAAATGTCTTTACTGTCACTTATGATCAGTTTAATTTATCCACGCTGAATAGAAATATTAATTTCTTAAGAAAATCTTACCCCAAATGGCAGTACATATATATTAACTGACATTAAGACAAGTCTAAGTTAAGCCTATTAAGTAACACTTACTTCATTATCTGTGATTTGTGTTTCGAAATGATTTGAAATAGGTGTGGCAAATAAACACCAGTCAACTCACCAGTAAAGAAAAGCACAGATGATTCCAACAGTTATTAAAAGCTGAACCTTAAGTGTCAGATACACTTTTCTTATGAAACCTACATGAAGCACATTTGAACACAAGAAACAAGTTTTTAGCATTGACCATTCCCATGTGCATGACATTGCTGATAGCTATTTAAAAGTAGGCTACATAGGCTCTTGTATTATTAAAATTTGATTATACACCTAATATATACACATAAATATAGGTTATACATAAATTTCATTTGTTAAAATGTTTAAGTGATATTTCTGTAATAGCAAAACCAAATGATTAAATTCAAGAGAGCACAGCTGGCCTCTTCTTATGGTAGCATCTGAAAAGCAGTTCTCATCTTCAAATCCCTGAGAGTATTCTGGCGGAGCACCGTCTGGTATCCCCATATTGACTTGTTCAACAACAGGGGGCATCATGCCAGCGATGGGCTGCTCAGCGGGGGGCATCATGCCAGCGGTGGGCTGCTCAGCGGGGGGCATCATGCCAGCGGTGGGCTGCCCAATGTTACCCTGTGTTGCATTAGGATAATGCGGAGGGTAATAGGGGTTATACAGAGGGGGAGGCTGCTCTCTGTTCATATTGTATCTCTCAACAAACCTAAGTAAAAGTATAGACACAATTTAGAAAATCGAGAGTAAATACACACTCTTAAACTGTTTTACAATATAAGCTACATAGACAAATACTACTAGCATGATAGCATATTTATCTTGAGTAGCCAAGTAATGACATATGATTAAGATGTAAAATTCATTTATGTATGTAAGATGTAAAATTAATTAATGTCAAATTATCTTATGTTAAATTGTTATTATTTTAATCTAATACACTAATGTTACATAATATTGTAACATTTTGCTCACATTAGAACCGCCACTTACCTCAGTCTGGTACCCCTCTGCTTCCTGTTATGAGTTGTGTAGGGCAAGTCTATTCTCGATGAGTTTGTCTCCAGAGGGACAGGACTTTCCATAGCTTATCAAATCAATACACATTCATGAGAACCAAGTTCATGTGTGGGATTTTTTTTATTTACTTTTCACAATGAAATTAACACTGACATAATATAAGTACCTCCACTGAGTGTTTTTTGTTTCTATCATTTAGACTATATGAAAATAAAAAGTCAATGCTTTATTTAATTAGAGGACAACCTCTTTGTGGTGTGATTATTGGAGAGTTCACCCCAAATTGAAAATTCTCTCATTTTTTGCCTACCATCATGTTCTCCAATTTAATAAAGTGAGGAAGCTCCTAAAATGACAAAAGACATCATAAAAGCATAATAAAAGTTGTTTAAATCTGGACCTATTCCTCACACAAAGCTGTTGCATGGAGTCAGATGATTTGGAATATAGTGCATAGTAGTGCTTTTTGTCTTTTTTTGTTTTTGTTTTTTTGAGCTGGACAGCTCCTGCTCATCTTTCACCTTTCACTAAACTCTACCTTTACTGTTCCATAAGAAAGAAAATCTGTGAAACAACAGGAAGGTGAGAAAATGATTTAAAAAAATCATTTAGGGTGAATCAATTACTTTAAAAAAGGAAAAAAATATTAAAACATGAACAGATTTAATTAATTTTCATATTTTATTGCATATATTTATCTCTAAGGGAAATTTGCCTAACTACATGAATTTGCATTCTGTCAGGCTCAGCAAGAACTACCGACAAATAATCCATCAAACATTACATTGCATGTCCTGTAGATGGCGTTAAATATATTGACAACTAAATGTTCAGGTGTGCTACCTTATTAGTCATAAGTTAAAATTTAAAAAGTTAAAATCAACGACAAACTACAAAGATCAAGAATATGACTATTAATAATTAATTAGCTGCTTATTTGTATGTAAATATTTCCAAACACTGGCGTATCGGTTCTGATCAATGAATAATTCATAAGCTTCTGCAGCAGCAGCGTTCATGCCCACTGCGTCAAGCGTCTTAGAATTTTTCAAAGAAATAACTGTGTCATATGTTACTCTATTCCTGGCTTTTGAGTGTATTTTAATCTTTACAGTTTTAATCTTTTCAGCATTTGGCGGGGTGCCACTAGCTTAGATAATAAAACGTCCGCGAGGTAGGTTTCCATAGCGACGTCTGTATTCCCGCACGAGTTTCTTCGAATTGTAATGCGTCTCGATTTAAAAGTCGACCTGGTTGTTTTGATGCACAACCGTAGCAAGGATACGGGCGAAACGTGGGAGGGTATGAGGAGAGGGAGGGCGAGAGAGAGAGAGGGGACAGAGCCGAGGATGGGAGGAGTGAGGAGTGAACGAGAGAGAGATCCGCGCAGCCACTGGCCTTCACCAGAGAGCGGGACGTCAAAACAACAGTGGTTTAATCATCTCAAAGAAGGAAGCACAGGGCGAAGTGAACTACTGCTCTTGCACTAGAAGCCAGCGCTTGCCATCGGCGATTTTCAAACTTTTGCTTTTAAGAATTCGTTTCTAAAGTCGGGATGGAACTGCGTCTTGTATCGTATGCAAATACGTCTGCTGACGTAGTTGATCATGTGGGTTTTGGCGTAGATCCCCCTGTGATCGCCAATTTTTTTCGGCTGT